>KZ308361.1:30260-40268 GCA_000376725.2 Ladona fulva | reverse complement strand
AAAATCAATAATCCTTAAAACATGTAACATTGTTCGATCCTTTCTAAATACCAATATGCATTCTATGTAACTTAAACTTAGGTTCGGTTACATGAAGAAGGAACACCATCTAAAAGTTAGATGAGAAAAATTATAAACAATAATAATAATATAAATATATATTTTTTCCTGATGCAAATATCTTGAAAAACAATCATATGCTCAGCATTTAATTTGTGTAAATTTGTCTTTATATACCAACAGTCACATTTCCGCGGCTTGAAATTTCTGTCGGCAAGAGTAACGAAACGAGGTGAATAAATAAATAACACCTTTCGCTTTGTCAAAACAAAGCGTAGTTCGCGTAACATCATTCCTACAGCGCTCTCTGTCGCATGTCGGCAGAACACTTTGGGGAAGTTATTCAGCTCGTAGAAAAAAGATATCCTTTCTTCTCTGACGAGAAAACTCTATTATGCAAGCCATTTTGATGTTTTGCTCTCTTTTGCTACCTGTAAATGATGCAAAGAACGGTGGCGCTCCAAGCCACGTGAAAGAAAACGCTCCCTTCTCAAAGGGAACTTTGATAACTACTGTTCTTTTTATATTTTTTTCACACCGTTTGAAAAAATGGCACTGTCTGCATTTCTATGTAAATATTTTTAATGTCTGTACGTGTGAAATCAGTGTTTTTCAATATGAGAAGGCGTAACTTGGTGGAAAGCCAGAGTATGAAAGGCCAACGTATGAAAGTTAAGAACCTCGTAGTTTCACTATGACCTAGAGATAGTCTTGTGATAATAAAAATTTTACTGAGGTATGAGTGATGCAAAGCAATGGAATGTATGCTGCTCTCTTGTTATTGGCAAAGTGTTATTAATAGAGTCATTGTAATTCATTTACGCGAACTTTATCTCTCATAGTATTCATTCTCGTACAGGAAAGCAAAGACGAATTACCTCACTCCTCATCTCGCCAACAAATAAGCCTCATTCCGTCTCTAAAGCATTTGGTATCTAATGGTGGAGGAGGTAAAATACTAATCAGACTTTGAGATGATTGCTTTACAGACAAAGATGGCTTTGCCTCGTCAAATGTCATTACAATAGTGAGAAAATAACTATCTTATGCTAGGAAATACTAAACACCTATTTTGAACAAAAACTTAGGAATATGTTATTGAAATTGCTGGTTTGAATTAAAATACAATGAAAAACTTGTATATAACGATAGTTTCTAATTTCTTCATTCCTTTCAATTAGTGCAACATCTCCCAAGTCCCATTTAATCTCGTAAGATGTAGCATTCCCATCGAAAGTAATTATGTATAGTCGAATAAGATATATTTTTACCTCTCTCTATTGATTGATAGCTTTTGGTGTTGGCATTTGATATTTCTTTTCTAATTCTAATTTGTTTGTATTATTTTATCTCTTTAATGTGCTGACTTTGCAAATTACTGAGTTTCTCATGTGGTTGATATTTCGATAGCTTACTAACGTCGCTGAAACTTCCTGTCAGAAGCCGAAAAACAGATTGCAGGGTACATATTTAGAAGAGCATTTCGTTTCTTTACCTTTCAACAGTAGTTCTATGCAAAACTGTAAAATTTCATTGTTGAATCGTATGAATATATGAGGATTTGTTAGTAATAAAACTATTGAAACAAATTACACCTATTCTGCATTAGTGACTTCCTTTTGAGTGGTCTTTGTCGCTTTATAAATAGAGGACTACCTTTTTATACCCTTCTATCAGTTTGTAACGCACTACACGTCGAAAATTAATCGCCATTTTAGCCAGTTCTCAACTAAGGACAAAACGCCTCACTTTTCCTACATCCGAACTCTTTATGAACTGCATGCTTCCTCATGGCCTCCACTCCATTAGCAGCGCATGAATGAGTGGGCATCTACCTATTTTGTTTTCACAATAGCGGGATCCTAATGCTTCCCCACCCGCGGTGCCTCTCGCCTCTCCAATCAAAATTCACTTCGCTTTTCGCGGAAGGAAACTGGAATCCGCACGCAAAAAATGTAGGGCGCAACTTCCATTTCGAAAAATCTCATAATTCAATTCTTCCCCGCCTCGCTCGTTTTCATTTTACTTCCCTTTTATTTCGCAGCGTACCCTTGTTGCTTCTCTCGATTTTTTAGTGCTCTTTCTTTCCGCCAGGGCGCTGGGTTCGCGACTGTCAGTCGAATGGGTTTTAATCGCTCCACCGAATTAATGCGGAAGGCAAGGTTATTAGTCGTGAGTACAGGGGGGCTGAAGCGGGGGTGAAGAGGGAACTGGTGGAAGAAAGGGGATGAAGCTCTTGACGGCAGGGATGTGGGTCGCGGTAGTACGCTATCGATTCTCTGATTTAGGTATTCAATCCTTCACGCCAGCGACGAACATTTATGTGATGGTTTGATCGCTATATTTCGAAACATATTCCTGTTATATAACTAATTTTCAAATGAATTTCTCGTAGAAATTAGAAAGTTAACAAACCATTCTATAACACCCTCATCGTGCTTTTTTTCGTATCAGTATAAGGTAGAGATCGTTTATTTAAATTAAATCTAATGATAGTTATCAGATCATATATGATGGGAAAATGTAACTGGAAGACTATCAAGAAAATAATTCATTAACTTAAGAGTCGTCCGTTTAAAAAGGCTGACTGCCTGTAGACCTTTCACAAAACTTACTTAAACTGCCATATAGTAAAAATAAACTCGCCTACAGTATTCATGCTGGTCGTCAAGGAAACAAAGTTTTAAAATGAAAAATGTTGGCGACATTCCGGTATATTTTATCAAATTTTGCGTAAAATCAAGCTGAAGCCAAGTTCCGACGACAATAATTAGAATTCATCGTGTATTTCTTTTCTAGCGGTAGTTATCAGAAACTCGTGCGGGGTAAATCTCTATTTTCTCGCAAAAAAGTGCTCTCGCAAGTGAGCTGATTTCATACATTATTCCTATGAGATAATCTTGCATAGTCCCTGGAACGCATTTAAAAATAGAAAGTAGCCTATGTCGGGTACTGTCCTTGAGAGAGTTCGGCAACTGTGCGAGCACCAGTTCTTGAGTTTTACGCCGATATTCACCACAATAAAATCTCAAAATTTTGCGAAAACTTAAATTCGTTATAAAAATCTAAGAATTCTCTATCAATGTCTATTCTCTCTTTTTAACACTCCTGTGAAATCCTAAGATTTAGAGATAAACATTTGCAATACGGAACTATTGAAATAGAAAAATAACGACAAACATTACGTCATACACAATGCCTTATTTAATGCTAAGGATTTCAAACGTTACTCAGGATACAGCCTCATACAACTGATAGAGAATGATTGGTATGCTTTCTTCTTTTACATATGTTACATTAACTATTATTCTGTCCCTATCGAATTCAAGCATTTGTTTTTCTATCCCCCGGGCTCAATGGAGCGTAAGCGGTTTACTCTAACTCGGATTTTTTGGTGGAAAAACTCCCATATGAATTTTTTTAGATTATGCAGTTTCGAAGGTTCTGAATAATGATACGAAATGGAAGAGGTGAAAAGTACAGGAAGGTGTTCCTTCAAGTGCCCTCAAATCGAAATCGATTTCCAATGTGCAGCCGCCCAGTCCAGAGAAACTTCCGGGAAATGCTAAGTTCTTTTCAGGGCTGAAAAACTAGAAAAACTCCTAAAATCATATTTCATCTTTATTCAGGAGTAGGATCTTTTCGAAACAAACTGCTGCTTGTGTGGCCTGCTAGACAGAGCTATGTGGAGATAAAAATAAAGAGACAAGAAGCAAAACCAAGGGGACATCAGATAATGCAATAAAGACTACCAAGCCACAAACCACTAAGAAAGACCAAAGAGTTAGTATTTAGAGTTTTAAACAGCTACTGTTTTCTCCTTACGTAATATCATGTAAATCTTTAGTATTCAACATATATTATCTTTGATCCACACCTTACCATCAGATTGAGTAAACTTTACTAAAAGCTTTACTTCTTGTAACTTAATCAATTGAAAACCGTGAGATGTGTTACTCATCGCGTGATTACACTCATTCTTCATCTTGCCTAGTATTATTAAAGTGCTTACTAAATAAACTTTTTTTTTAGTAAGCCTCAATCTCTCCCCAAAGCTTTTATGCGCTAGAGGACAGGCCTTCCGACAACTTGTTTCGTCTGAAGAATATATAATTATAGATTGCACTCGTGAATGCCTACAAGCTGCAGCTGAAATATTTCAAATGTTTCAAGATATATAGGCACTCCATAGAGCGGTTGGAAGAAAACTGAAATATGTAAGCGCCCGCCCAGGCTCTAATCCAAGGGAGAACCCTGGTAAAGACAACCATATCAGTTCGTTTGCATTCAGACCTTTGTATACAGGTAGTTCAAGACAAAATATATGGTCCCACGAATGGTTTTCGGCGGCAAAGCATCACTGGGAAGTTTCACGAAAAATTGGAGATGCGAAGCTTAAATATTTAACAATTTATATTATTAACGGTCTCGCCCTTCACGTAGTAGAACATCGTGAATGTTCTGGCTCGATCGTTTGATTGGCTAAAGCGTCTGACGGGAAGTTGAAGATTCCATGTTCGAGTCCTCGTTATATCAGCCTTCTTTATGTCCGTTTTCCTTGGAAACCTTAATATGTTCATACCTTTACGTCATGCAAATTCTCATTTCATCATAAATTCAGAAATTTTACTTCCTTCCGCATATTTTTCAAAGGATTCACTATCCGTTTCGATGTGTCCACTCCATCTTCAAACATGAGGTAGGTGCCAGCAAGAGCACATAAAAGAGCACATAAAATGTCCTCCAACTGAAAATGACATGAACTCATCGAAGCAGGTAATGATTCATATCAAAATATGTGGAATGAAATTGTATTTTTTAATTTTAAGTCTTGCTAAAGATTATACTTTAGATAGAAATTGCAATATGTAAGCCATCGCAGTGTCATGAGAATAACTAAACTATAAACATCCACATCTACATAAATATCCTGCAAGGCGCCTTTTAGGGTGTGGCAGGGGGTGTAAACACCAAACGTTCGATTTACCTCTTAAACTGTTGTCGCGTATCGTTCGCGTGAAGAATGAGTCCCTAAAACGACTTATCCTCGCATCTATTCCCTAATTTTACGCTCATTGTCGGATCGGCCGAAGTATCAGGGTCGCATAATACCAATTTCTTCTTCCGCAAATGTACTTTCTCTTAGTTTATCAGGCAATCTCAGCATAATTTATAAATTCCATTATTGGATAAGAAAGAATGGATAAAATAGAAGATAATGATTGTCTTTGAAATCATATATGATCAGAATTATAAGAAAACACGAATCATCAAAAACCCCAAAACACAAGATGTAAAATTAGTCATGTAATATTTCAGTAATACTGAAAATAATGTGAAAGTAGTCATCACTAACAGCAAAGATTTATAGTTACAACCCAGCCTATTTATATGACGTTTCAGTCCCCGAGATTAGATCACGTACGATAAGTCAATAAATAAAGACTTCCTCGGAAGCTATTTCTTTCCAAAAATACATCGTATCTCTTCTTCCTTAAGAATAGCCGATCAACACTCCGCGGAAGACATTATAAGCACAAATAAACTGATCCAATTCGGTAGGCGCCTCGTGGAGGAATCTGTATTTAATCTGCTCACCATGGTAACGGATAAGGGAGGGAAGATCTACAGAGAGAGGGGAGAAAAAAAGATGCTCCTAAGACCGGAAATAAAAACTCGATGGAGAGAGAGCGGTGTGTCGAAAGAATCCACCCTCCTCCTCCGAGCCATCTCGGGACCACAGTGACACAGAAAATTGGGACTTCCGGAAATTGGGATCCGTGCGCGCATGCGTAGTCGCTTTCGAGATGTTCAAAACGAGTACAAGGGATGGGCTGACAAAGGGAGGGGACTTATCAACGGTGAACGGGAGATGATTTCGAGCATGGCTCCAGAGGTAGCGGTTATTAACAAGGGGTTCATGGCCTTTGAAAGGTGTGTATCTAGGCGATGTATCCGGAAATTGCGAGTTCTGCGTACTTGGTGTTTAACTTCGGAAGAATTCTTGTGGCAACGAAATAAAGTGCAGTTGAATAGTAATTATTACTGTTATAAATAAATCGCTGGAATTAGGAATGTAACCTGGTGGCAGTGGTTACACTTTTGAAAAATCTTATATCGCAAACTCAGCTAAATTTTATGCAATATGAAATTGCATGAATTCAGGGGATCACTATGGTGTATGCTCTAGAAGGGAGGGAAAGAAATTGCATGAATTCAGGGGATCACTATGGTGTATGCTCTAGAAGGGAGGGAAACTCCTTGGAATACCTCCCTTGGGCAGCAATCACAATACTGAAGCCGATAGGAGACAACGTACGTGGAGACAATGCATAAACTTACTTAAGTCACACTATAAGAATGGCTAATCCTAAAAACACTTGCCCATCAATAAAAAAATGTCCATGGAACACTTGTCACTTAATATACAATATTTTAAAATTTTCTCAAGTTAATCACCTTATTCTCTCTATTCCACTATACCGGTCATATTCTTCCAATTAAAAACTTATAATTAATCCAGTTAATCCAATTAAAAACAATAATACTAATTCTTAATAGATAAGGAAAATAAAAACAAAAGACTATGAACCTTGTGCTATTCGAGATACGTTGTCAACCCATTTTTCACGAGGTATTGTTCAACTTTGCCTGATCAGACAGTTCGAATGAATAAACGGAAAGCCCCGAAACAACATTTTCGAAAGAGAATGAACACTCATATCCTTCTAAAAAGCGAAATTCCTAGTCCTAGGATGGAGAACCTTGGTCGGAGGAGTGCCATATTGTGCCAAAACATAACGTTATGATATTACGTTAACGATGTCCTAAAGTTTGTAACATTAATGTTAGTAAATATATGATCAACTCAATAATGACCAGAATCCAATTCTTTTTACTTAGGACGTTAAATTTTTGAATCATTATAACAGGTAACAGTTTTTTCCTTTGGTCTTACCTCTTATTCAGAAAGCAACATTCCAATACTGTGAATTGGGTCAGAATAGCCATTGCTATTCCGACAGCTACTTCTCAGTGTTACGGATCGGATGGATCCTCCGGGATTGTATAGCGGATTTTTAGTGCTGCCATCTATGTGGCGGAAAGCTTAAAGTAGGCACCGACTCTCAATTTACATCAATCATAACAAAACAAACCATTCTTATTGCCCAAGGAAAAACGGAAATGCACAAGTTTTTACGATTAAAATGAAATCCTGACAGATGCATAGCGATCTCAAGATTCTCTCTAAGGTTTTATTAAAAAAAGTATTCCAGGGAATATTTTCCGAGGACCTGGTCCGAACTTTGTAAAAGGTGTAAAAAGTGAATCAAATTATTGACGAAATCGTGTGTCCTGGTTAAGCAAGCTCCATTGCTTAATTCTTACAAGTATAGCAAAGTTTCTCGCAATCAGATACGATCCTTTTTTGTAAAAAAACGTTAAAGTAAAATAATTAAAAGTTAAAATTAACTCTCGATTATCCGGGCTAAGTAAGATGGGTAAAGTATGCAAAAAGTAATTAGGAAGTACGGAATCTCTAAACTTTCATTTTTATTTCTTGTAATATCGAACATTTACGCAAAAAGAATGTATTATTTTTTGCGCGCACAGTCCGTTACTTTTAATTGTTTTATGGACTCATTTACAGTTTTTTCTCCCAACCAGAATCTTTTCAATACTGATAATGTCATGCAGTCGTATTCCCAATGTTCCATAGGAAAGCGTAAGTCCTGCTTGTATTAGAATGCGGAAATAGTTATGTTTTTGTGTTTGAGTGCTCCCAAAATTACCGCAGAAAATATCGACGAAGAATAAAAAAATCATGCATGGATGATCTCTAAAATGAATAATCCACTCACGGATAATCGGGATGAAATTGTAATTTATATATTGCTTTAACATTACTTTGTTTGATTACTTTTTTTAGGAAATTTTTTAGGAAATTCAACATTCATACCTTTTAGTATATAATCTACAACCTGAATGCTGTTAGAAATTTCATGGTTTCGGTGTCAATTGAATGAAATGTGGCTATAAAATACGTTCCTTTCATTTTCTCCTGAAATAATTCATACCTCTTCAACCCTCCGATCACATGAAGTACCCTTTCCATCGACGATCTCTCCAAGCATCACTCGCGGCCTCCTTATTCGTATGCCTTGGAGATACGGCTGAGTTGCTGAGTCGTTACGGAATTCTCCCGAGGATACAGGAGAGGCCTTGTTAAAGCATTGGGCCTTACTCGACTTCACCGACGCTTGCCGGGAGGCAGATCAACAGCAATATGTGCAACAAGAATAGATCCAACCATTAACATTAATTTCCTGTCTTTGTTAAAGGGTTCTTTATCGTATGTTTGCATACCGTCTTTATTAACATTGCTCAGTTATTCAGCTGTTAATATCATTAGGTACGGTATAATTACATATACTTAAATGGACTGTGACTAATGTTCGCTTTAAGGGTTGGTATTGTAATCATTTGATAAGTTTAGAGTGAAAGTTATTGTTAATCTCCTATAAATATATGGGAGATTGATCAAATATATGTAGGGGAGTTGTTCGAGATTCTATCAAATCACTATAACAACGGCCACTAAAGTGAACATTAGTTGAAGCTCTTTTAAGTGTACATTATAATACCGGGTCTAACTCATTTCTTATTATCACCTTTTCATTATGGTTATATTTCCTCGTTGTTATTCCATGTTGGTATGTTTCACCTCTTTGATATTTCCAGAATCGTATGTTCCTACTTTAACTTAAACTGATTACAAGACCCTGCCACACGCCAAAAGGCGGCTTTCAGAGTATTTATATAGATGTATTGACAAATTCCAAAAGAGTTTGAGAAACAGGAGCAATATTTTTACCTCGTAATTTCATCTGGCCGTTGTTATATTTCTACATAGTTTCAAAGAACTACAATTTATTAAGCAAAGATTACATCAAAAATTTAGCTAAACCATAAACATGATACAATTCATCTTCCTCGTACATGAACATAATAAATTCAAATTCCTCGTCTTATACACATTCAATATATCCACCGTTCGCAGCATGATACGATCGAGGCGATGAGAGAATTCGTTCCAAACGCGTTGCAGTGTCACGGAATTGATCGCAGTCGTACTTCGGGTTTTCATCAAGAGTGACGGGTGTTGATAGAACGTACACTTTAACAAACTTCCAGAGCAAAAATCACAATGTCCAGAGATCCTGCCTAGCGTAGTGAGCGAGGCCCTGCGCTTCCTTGCTACCAACCCAGTCTTCATTTAGGAATGCTCGAACCCTCTCGAGCCAATGAAGGATGGAAGTGAATTAAACATCGTCTTTTAAATAATTGATGGCACATTCCCGCCGGATTCGTCAGGGCTGAGGTATACGGCTTCAAAATGGGTATATTATTTATGAATGACCCTGCATATCTACAATTTTATATTACTATATTTTTATACATCTAAATTTTTATGTTTCTACACGTTTATATTTCTATATGCTTAGATTTTTATTTGGTTGTTGGTCTCTATCATTTCGACCACCATACCTTTCAACCTATTCTTCCTCTCAACATCGTCGAAGATCTCTTCATTTTCCTTTGCTCATGCATCCTTTCTTTGACCACAAATACAGTCTGCATTTCTGTTTCAAATCATTCCCATCGACCAATGATTCTCCCCATTTCATTCCAAAGACTCTTCATTCTCTATTCAGAGCAACCATTTTTCTGTATTCTTCTGAACGTCCGTATTCTTAAACTCCTTACCCTTAATAACTCTTTGAGCACCAGAGATTTTAAGGAAAAAAGAATATCCATCTTAAATTCTTCCGAAAATATTTTGTCAGGCTTTGTAATGCGATAACCAGCTATTCTATTATATTTTTATAATAGAAAAAATATATTTTCCTTAGAATTTTGTAGGTCAGCTTCAAGCTAAATATGCCT
>KZ308361.1:0-26287 GCA_000376725.2 Ladona fulva | reverse complement strand
TTCAATTCTATCTAACTCCGAAGACTCATTTTCACTATCGATGGTATTTCTAGAATGATACGTCCCTAATATTTGCCTCATGTTCACACTCACTCCTAACTGGTAACTTGGAAATTTTTGAACGACAGGCATCTCAGATTTTAAGTCCTTTATCAGTTCCGTTATCCCCACTTTAGTAAGCACCCATGAAAGCACACGACGCAAATTTTTTTGAGCTTTCCTAGCGTGATTTGGGAGTCCAAAGGATTGAAACACCCAGTATACAGCCGAAATTTCTCCTCCATTGAACCTAATTAGATGTACTACACTGAAGGTAGCTTAAAGCTTGATCTAAAAAGGTCATCTGGTGTAATGTGCAACTTAAAGAAGAAAACGTATGTGCAAAAAAATTAGAGATACTGATTAATAACACTAATAAAAAAACCAAAAACTATACGCAAAAAGTACGACAAATTTTGATCTTCACAGCACAAAAGATTATGCCAGACTAACACGTATCCTTCTAAAACAGCAGCGAGGTAGGGCCATGGACTTTTAAGAGACATACAAAATGTTAATTTTCCATAGGAGTCAGTCGTAAATTCCCGAACTCATTTCATTAACTTCAAGTTGGATAAGAAGAGATATGGATGTTTACACAAACACCCTTAGAAAAATATACCCATAGGAAAAAGTTTTCCATAGCGATTCACTTTGGATTCTCAACACAGTACGCGCTTTCATTATCGAGATATTGGGTTAATATTAACTGCAAGAAAGGGAGACCCATTGACAGATAGGAGGGACGGAGTACCGGCGTAGAAGTGTCTGTTAAAAAGCGAGCGGCGCTGCGCTCTGACATCGAGGCACGTAATATTTTTTTAATATAACATTCCGTTTGAGTTCCACTTTTATATTTTCAACATTCAAAGAACGTTTATCGTTCATTTCGATGAGATTTTTTTCAGAGCAAACGAGGTGGCTTTTTTTAGTTTAAAATCACTTTTAAAAGTTAATTTGCGTAAAAGTAAACATTGTCTCCTAGAAATGTAATTGATTTTCATATCAAATGAAAGCTCAATTCTAGATATTTAAAATGAGTGTATGCAATGCTCTGTAACTTTTAAAATCTTTGAGAAACGGGAGTTTGACCGAGAGCGCGCGCGCCGATTTCCGCACTTTTTTGTAAACTTTGACAAGCCGCCATTTTGTAACTATTCAAACTATTGGTCTAGAAAATGGAAAAAATGCTTCTATGATCACTATAAACATTATAACGGAGTTTCAAGAAAATCCGAAAATTTCATGTTTTTTTTTTGTCCGGTTTGACGTGGAATGTCCCTAAAATTTGATACGTCCTGTCATCAAACCAAGTAAACGATAGAATTCCATTATATTACGGTTTTAAAATTTTTATAGTAGCCATCGTTTGGGTTTGATGAAGAAATCGTATCGGGAAGTACCTACCTCAAACTATTATCCGAGTCTCCTGTACATTTCTTACGGAGAAATACTTAATCAGCACTGGTTTCGAACCAAGGATCGGTTTAGGAGTTCTTAGGCTTGGATATGAAACACAATCACAAATACTCTTCATTTGGCGAATTATTGCAATTTCGCTTTTCGGTAAGGTCCCAGAAGGAAATTTTGAAAAAGACCTCCTGTATATCCCTTATGGGCGCAATTGGATGTATCCTAGCATCGAACCTGTGACCACTAGGGCAAAAATTTTTACGGCTTACGATATAAATCTATATCTTCTATCGATGTCGTGAATGTCAACGTTCTATCTTAACGGAAAAAACGCTAAACGAATTTGTGAAAATTTGGTTATACTAATTCTCCCAGCATCGAACCAGTGACCACTAAGCGAAAAATCTTTATGGCATACGGTAGAGATCTATATCTTCTATCGATGTCGTGAAATTCAACTCTTTATCTTTACGGAAAATACCCTAAACGAATTTTGAAAATTCCGTCATACGAATTGTACTAGTATCGAACATGGGGCTACAAGGACTAAAGTCCTTTCACCATACGATAGGAAACTGCATCTTTTAAGGACTTTGTAAATTTCAACGTTCTATCTTAATTGAAAATACCATAAACGAATTTTTGAAAATGCGCTCAATGTATATAAACGGAAACAGTGGCAATATACCAATTTTGAAAGCTCGACTACGTTTAGTTTTAGAGTTATTGGGAAAATTAGATATTCTACTTCGTCTGTAGTCGAATCGTGGACAGTTAAGTAAATAAATAGTAGCCTATCTACCTACTCAATAAATACTTTATCATCCTGCCAAATGTCACCAGAATCGTTTGGATAGTTTTCGCGTGATGCGGTAACAGATAGACAGGAATTTAAATAAGTAATGTTTTATGCTCAATGTCACCCCTAATAGCCAAATCTACAAAGTTTTCGAAAATTGCTTAAATGCGCAGACACGGCTTCCGTTAAAGTTTTATCATATGTTTAGATATATATGTATACTTTAACGGCGCAACAAACATCTTTGACACAAATAATTCTAGAGGAATAACAAAAATTAAACATTGTTTTTTAATTTATTTTTTTGCAATGGATTTTTTAATACAAATTTACGATAGCGTATTTGGACGTATTAGGTTCCCCAATTTCGATCATATGAAGGCCTCGTCGACCTTCATATAATACCCTACGGATATGATAAATATAATAATTTAATTAAAGATGGACCATAATGATTATCTTTTGTCGAAAATTAATTCTCAGGTAATAGTTTATCTTCTACGAATTTACATTGCTAGTTTAGTTTGTCTTTCGTTTAATTTCAATTTCTTCTTTGTTTTTGTATCTGAATATATTTACTTCATTCTTCATTGTGAGTTCATCGTAATGATGCATAATATACGACCTTAAACAATCAAGCTACTTAGATACCAGAAGTATGGAATTCCGCAAATTCAAGTCCGATTCCATTAATTGTCGTATCAATCGAATACCCATCTGCACCAAANGAAAATATGTGAAAATAATTTAAAATAAAAATTAGAATCTGTTAATCCAATCAAGCAAATGAAATGGTATGTACATTTGAGAACAAACAGGAGTTTAGAGCACTATAAAAAAGCTAATGAACTCTTTTATTTACTGCCTTTAAATAGTTTTCTATATCTCAAAAAACTGATTTCAATTTGAGAAAGAAAAGTCGACGTTCTTTTGATTTAAAAATGGTTAATATTTTTATATCGATAATGATTTGAAAAAGCGAGACAGAAGCTATCTACTCACTGACTATGTTGACTTAAGGGGGCTGTAGGAGGCACTGACCTCTTAACCGATAGGGAGCACTGTACAGTGAACACTACCTAAGGTAGCGCTCACTGTACAGTGAGCCTCGCCTAGGTAGCGCTCACTGTACAGTGAGCCTCGCCTAGGTGGCGTTCACTGTACAGAGCTCCCTACCTGGATAGGCGTGCTACACTTAACCTGGGTACGAGGCACTTAACATGTAAATTTTAAGAAATAGTAATAAGAAGAACACCAAATAGTATCTAAGTAGCATGATTATTTAAGATCGTATATTATGCATCATTGCGATAAACTCACAATGAACAATGAGTTAAATATACTAAAATACAAATAGGAAGAAGAAATTGAAAATACATGACAAAAAACTAAACCCAGCATGGTAAACTCGTAGAAGATAAACTATTACCTGAGAATTAATTTTCGACAAAAGATAATCGTTATGGTCCATCTTTAATTAAATTTTTACATTCATCATATCCGTAGGATACTATATGAATGTCACACCATCTGCCATACACCACCTGCAATACACCATCTGCCATACACCGCCTGCCATACACTACCTGCAATACATCGACTGCCATATTCCACCTTCCATACACCACCTGCCATACACCGTCTACCATACACCACCTGTCAAACACCGCCGGCCATACACCGCCTGCCATATACCGCCATAAGGGAAGATATGATTACACCCACTGCTATATGCATTGGATGCATTTGCGGTAGATTGCAATTCTATTATGGCTTAGATGCTGCTCCATTAACTAACAATCAATTATCAAGGCAAAATCGAAATGGGAATTACCTCAAAATATTATCCGAAATGTCTGTACATTCCTTATGGAGTAAAAACGTGGAGTTAACGTGCCCTGGCATCGAACCAATGATTTAAATTAGAATTTCAGTATAGAAGTTCTTAAACTTATATATGAGCTAGACTCATTACTTCTATCCAATTTCCGAATTTTAGCAATTTTGTTTTTCGGAAAGCGTCTTGAAAACGAATTTAAAAAGCCACTCCGGGTAAACCTTATCGGAGAAATTTGATACGTCCTGTCATCAAACCAAGTAAACTTACGGTAGAATTCGATTATATTACGGTTTTAAAATTTTTCTAGTAGCCATCGTTTGGGTTTGATGAAGTAGTCGTATCGGGAAGTACCTCAAATTATTATCCGAGTCTTACGGAGAAATACTTAATCAGCCCTGGTTTCGAACCAAGGATCGGTTTAGGAGTTCTTAGGCTTGGATATGAAACACAATCACAAATACTCTTTATTTGGCGAATTATTGCAATTTCGCTTTTCGGTAAGGTCCCAGAAAGAAATTTTGAAAAAGACTTCCTGTATATCCCTTATGGGCGCAATTGGATGCGTCCTAGCATCAAAATTGTGACCACTAGGGCAAAAATCATTACGGCATACGATAGAAATCTATATCTTCTATCGATGTCGTGAATTTCAACGTTCTATCTTAACGGAAAAAACGCTAAACGAATTTGTGAAAATTTGGTTATACTAATTCTCCCAGCATCGAACCTGTGACCACTAAGCAAAAAATCTTTATGGCATACGGTATAGATCTATATCTTCTATCGATGTCGTGAAATTCAACTCTTTATCTTTACGGAAAATACCCTAAACGAATTTTTGAAAATTCCGTCATACGAATTGTACTAGTATCGAACCTGGGGCTACAAGGACAAAAGTCCTTTCACCATACGATAGGAAACTGCATCTTTTAAGGACTTTGTAAATGTCAACGTTCTATCTTAATTGAAAATACCATAAACGATTTTTTGAAAATTCGCTCAATGTATATAAACGGAAACAGTGGCAATATACCAATTTTGAAAGCTCGACTACGTTTAGTTTTAGAGTTATTGGGAAAATTAGATATTCTACTTCGTCTGTAGTCGAATCGTGGACAGTTAAGTAAATAAATAGTAGCCTATCTACCTACTCAATAAATACTTTATCATCCTGCCAAATGTCACCAGAATCGTTTGGATAGTTTTCGCGTGATGCGGTAACAGATAGACAGGAATTTAAATAAGTAATGTTTTATGCTCAATGTCACCCCTAATAGCCAAATCTACAAAGTTTTCGAAAATTGCTTAAATGCGCAGACACGGCTTCCGTTAAAGTTTTATCATATGTTTAGATATATATGTATACTTTAACGGCGCAACAAACATCTTTGACACAAATAATTCTAGAGGAATAACAAAAATTAAACATTGTTCGAAAATTGCTTAAATGCGCAGACACGGCTTCCGTTATAGTTTTAACATATGTTTAGATATATATGTATACTTTAACGGCGCAACAAACATCTNCAATATGAAATTGCATGAATTCAGGGGATCACTATGGTGTATGCTCTAGAAGGGAGGGAAAGAAATTGCATGAATTCAGGGGATCACTATGGTGTATGCTCTAGAAGGGAGGGAAACTCCTTGGAATACCTCCCTTGGGCAGCAATCACAATACTGAAGCCGATAGGAGACAACGTACGTGGAGACAATGCATAAACTTACTTAAGTCACACTATAAGAATGGCTAATCCTAAAAACACTTGCCCATCAATAAAAAAATGTCCATGGAACACTTGTCACTTAATATACAATATTTTAAAATTTTCTCAAGTTAATCACCTTATTCTCTCTATTCCACTATACCGGTCATATTCTTCCAATTAAAAACTTATAATTAATCCAGTTAATCCAATTAAAAACAATAATACTAATTCTTAATAGATAAGGAAAATAAAAACAAAAGACTATGAACCTTGTGCTATTCGAGATACGTTGTCAACCCATTTTTCACGAGGTATTGTTCAACTTTGCCTGATCAGACAGTTCGAATGAATAAACGGAAAGCCCCGAAACAACATTTTCGAAAGAGAATGAACACTCATATCCTTCTAAAAAGCGAAATTCCTAGTCCTAGGATGGAGAACCTTGGTCGGAGGAGTGCCATATTGTGCCAAAACATAACGTTATGATATTACGTTAACGATGTCCTAAAGTTTGTAACATTAATGTTAGTAAATATATGATCAACTCAATAATGACCAGAATCCAATTCTTTTTACTTAGGACGTTAATTTTTTGAATCATTATAACAGGTAACAGTTTTTTCCTTTGGTCTTACCTCTTATTCAGAAAGCAACATTCCAATACTGTGAATTGGGTCAGAATAGCCATTGCTATTCCGACAGCTACTTCTCAGTGTTACGGATCGGATGGATCCTCCGGGATTGTATAGCGGATTTTTAGTGCTGCCATCTATGTGGCGGAAAGCTTAAAGTAGGCACGACTCTCAATTTACATCAATCATAACAAAACAAACCATTCTTATTGCCCAAGGAAAAACGGAAATGCACAAGTTTTTACGATTAAAATGAAATCCTGACAGATGCATAGCGATCTCAAGATTCTCTCTAAGGTTTTATTAAAAAAAGTATTCCAGGGAATATTTTCCGAGGACCTGGTCCGAACTTTGTAAAAGGTGTAAAAAGTGAATCAAATTATTGACGAAATCGTGTGTCCTGGTTAAGCAAGCTCCATTGCTTAATTCTTACAAGTATAGCAAAGTTTCTCGCAATCAGATACGATCCTTTTTTGTAAAAAAACGTTAAAGTAAAATAATTAAAAGTTAAAATTAACTCTCGATTATCCGGGCTAAGTAAGATGGGTAAAGTATGCAAAAAGTAATTAGGAAGTACGGAATCTCTAAACTTTCATTTTTATTTCTTGTAATATCGAACATTTACGCAAAAAGAATGTATTATTTTTTGCGCGCACAGTCCGTTACTTTTAATTGTTTTATGGACTCATTTACAGTTTTTTCTCCCAACCAGAATCTTTTCAATACTGATAATGTCATGCAGTCGTATTCCCAATGTTCCATAGGAAAGCGTAAGTCCTGCTTGTATTAGAATGCGGAAATAGTTATGTTTTTGTGTTTGAGTGCTCCCAAAATTACCGCAGAAAATATCGACGAAGAATAAAAAAATCATGCATGGATGATCTCTAAAATGAATAATCCACTCACGGATAATCGGGATGAAATTGTAATTTATATATTGCTTTAACATTACTTTGTTTGATTACTTTTTTTAGGAAATTTTTTAGGAAATTCAACATTCATACCTTTTAGTATATAATCTACAACCTGAATGCTGTTAGAAATTTCATGGTTTCGGTGTCAATTGAATGAAATGTGGCTATAAAATACGTTCCTTTCATTTTCTCCTGAAATAATTCATACCTCTTCAACCCTCCGATCACATGAAGTACCCTTTCCATCGACGATCTCTCCAAGCATCACTCGCGGCCTCCTTATTTGTATGCCTTGGAGATACGGCTGAGTTGCTGAGTCGTTACGGAATTCTCCCGAGGATACAGGAGAGGCCTTGTTAAAGCATTGGGCCTTACTCGACTTCACAGACGCTTGCCGGGAGGCAGATCAACAGCAATATGTGCAACAAGAATAGATCCAACCATTAACATTAATTTCCTGTCTTTGTTAAAGGGTTCTTTATCGTATGTTTGCATACCGTCTTTATTAACATTGCTCAGTTATTCAGCTGTTAATATCATTAGGTACGGTATAATTACATATACTTAAATGGACTGTGACTAATGTTCGCTTTAAGGGTTGGTATTGTAATCATTTGATAAGTTTAGAGTGAAAGTTATTGTTAATCTCCTATAAATATATGGGAGATTGATCAAATATATGTAGGGGAGTTGTTCGAGATTCTATCAAATCACTATAACAACGGCCACTAAAGTGAACATTAGTTGAAGCTCTTTTAAGTGTACATTATAATACCGGGTCTAACTCATTTCTTATTATCACCTTTTCATTATGGTTATATTTCCTCGTTGTTATTCCATGTTGGTATGTTTCACCTCTTTGATATTTCCAGAATCGTATGTTCCTACTTTAACTTAAACTGATTACAAGACCCTGCCACACGCCAAAAGGCGGCTTTCAGAGTATTTATATAGATGTATTGACAAATTCCAAAAGAGTTTGAGAAACAGGAGCAATATTTTTACCTCGTAATTTCATCTGGCCGTTGTTATATTTCTACATAGTTTCAAAGAACTACAATTTATTAAGCAAAGATTACATCAAAAATTTAGCTAAACCATAAACATGATACAATTCATCTTCCTCGTACATGAACATAATAAATTCAAATTCCTCGTCTTATACACATTCAATATATCCACCGTTCGCAGCATGATACGATCGAGGCGATGAGAGAATTCGTTCCAAACGCGTTGCAGTGTCACGGAATTGATCGCAGTCGTACTTCGGGTTTTCATCAAGAGTGACGGGTGTTGATAGAACGTACACTTTAACAAACTTCCAGAGCAAAAATCACAATGTCCAGAGATCCTGCCTAGCGTAGTGAGCGAGCCCCTGCGCTTCCTTGCTACCAACCCAGTCTTCATTTAGGAATGCTCGAACCCTCTCGAGCCAATGAAGGATGGAAGTGAATTAAACATCGTCTTTTAAATAATTGATGGCACATTCCCGCCGGATTCGTCAGGGCTGAGGTATACGGCTTCAAAATGGGTATATTATTTATGAATGACCCTGCATATCTACAATTTTATATTACTATATTTTTATACATCTAAATTTTTATGTTTCTACACGTTTATATTTCTATATGCTTAGATTTTTATTTGGTTGTTGGTCTCTATCATTTCGACCACCATACCTTTCAACCTATTCTTCCTCTCAACATCGTCGAAGATCTCTTCATTTTCCTTTGCTCATGCATCCTTTCTTTGACCACAAATACAGTCTGCATTTCTGTTTCAATTCATTCCCATCGACCAATGATTCTCCCCATTTCATTCCAAAGACTCTTCATTCTTTATTCAGAGCAACCATTTTTCTGCATTCTTCTGAACGTCCGTATTCTTAAACTCCTTACCCTTAATAACTCTTTGAGCACCAGAGATTTTAAGGAAAAAAGAATATCCATCTTAAATTCTTCCGAAAATATTTTGTCAGGCTTTGTAATGCGATAACCAGCTATTCTATTATATTTTTATAATAGAAAAAATATATTTTCCTTAGAATTTTGTAGGTCAGCTTCAAGCTAAATATGCCTTCGAAATGCATACGCTTAATTACTTCGCATTACCGATTGTAGTTCAAGGCTTCCACTAAATTATCGATTCAGTATACTTTAGAGATGAATTGCACGTTCGATGGTCCAATGATCAAAGCCTTTGCTTAATTGTATTGTTTCCCTTCCATTGGCAAATCCTCTTTAGAGAGAAGCAGCAAACATAATTACCAATATATAATTCTTTATGCAGTATTGGCTAAATATAGAATACAACCGTGTCTATTTCTCAAAGGAATCAATAGAACCAATTCCTTTTATTGCTCCTTCAAAAGATTCTGTGTCAAGTTTTATATCAATATTGCCTGTCCTTTTCCTGCACGCAACTTATAATTTTGCTTTAGTCGGTTGATTAATAGCTGTTTTTAATGTCGTGCGTTCGTCTTTCGCTACAGAATAGAGAAAAATGTATCTTTCATTTACTTTAGATTCCACCTTTTCCATGGCTGTAATAATGAGGAAGCTTCTGAGGTGTGGCTAAATAATAGCCTTCATCTTGGACAAGGGTTCGCTTAAAAGGTTCTTTATGAAAATTCTTTTTATAGGTGTCGATATGAGGATTCTACTAGGATAGGTGTCCATAGGTTCATAGGTGTCCATGATTCTTAGATCAATTTAATGAAAAATACGTCAAATATATTTACAGTATATTTAATGTGACCTAATATTAACAATTAACATAAACAAACCCTTTTCTGCAATATATCTGTGGAAGGTAAATAAATACAAAAGGGAACTTGTGAAGCATAGAAGTATCGACAAAATATGGGTTTACATTGCTTTCATCTATCCATGGTCTATAGAGGATAGGAACTAATGAACAAGCATTATATCACAAAGCTGCCATTTAATGACTGGTGATTTTTCAGTCTAATCCTTCATTTACCGTCACTGTAAATATCCGCAGGAAACTTTAAAATGAACTGCAAGTCATTCCGGATCTGCAGGTTGCCCACTCCTAATCAGGTTGATACTCCTTGAAAGCTATGTAAAGGCTTATTCATATAGTCATTGTGCTGCATTTAAGTGGAAATTTTCCTTTTAAAACACTCTCGCCCAGTGATGGAAACAAGGTCAAACTCCTCACTTCTCATCTTGCCTGGTGGGCTTCGTTTCATCTCTTCAGAACATTTGGTAGCTAATTGTGGAGGTGATGGGGTTCAAACTGACCTCCGGGCTGAATACTGTGCGGAGATTTCAAATTTTTATCGTCACTATGACGACATGAAACAATGAAATCATCGCTCCACATTAAGTAACCAGATAGGTAGAATAGGTCCTAAAGCGTTGCGACGGCAGTGAAGTTAAGAGTCGTTTAAACCGCCTAAAATCCATCCACCGTCTCTAACATCCGTTTCATGAGCGTAAATCTTCATCAATGGAGACACTTGCCTTCGTGATCACTTTGACCGCCCACCTCCTCTTCTCATTGAGGCCACTAAATTTTCGGGACCAATGAGGAAACCCCTCCCGCCCATTTCACGCATTAATCGTAACAAGGGTCCCAGCACTTACAACAAATTGGACCGGATTGCAGAAGAGGAATGATCGATAGAAGAAATGTCAAAGAAACGCGGGCCAACGTGGCCATTGCATTGAGCCCCGAGGCCTCTTCCAGATATAGAAGACGAAAATGCTAGAGTAAATATCATTGTCTCCACATCGAACCGGGTGCCTATGGACTCGGTAACTGCTTCGCATTTTTGAATAAAATACAATACAAATGACATAATTGCGCGAATTCGGGACAAGAAGTCCCATATGCCATTTAACGTTTAGTTTAAACATATAAAAAATATAGTATTGTCGCTCCATAAGATTAGTTTCTTTTGGAGTAAGCACTGAAATTAAGGAGGCTGTATCTATGTCATATACCGTATTTCCCAGCCTATAAGACGCACTTTTTTCCCGCCAACATTTGATCTAAAATTGGCCTGCGTCTTACGGGCCGAGAGTGAAATTTTTTTCTGGCGTCAGAAATTGCCATATAAAAGTAATTGTAAACAATTTCGCGCATTGAGTGGATTTTATCTTCCAACCACCGCGGATGCATTTCCAGCGGTATTGCGCTTTTGTAACGTTCTTCCGTAAATTGACACTGTTTTACGACTCTCCTTTATTGGTTTCAGTCATAAGTAGTTTATATTACTATGTATATAATACATGCTTCGTCCACTTGAAAAATCACTGTGCGTCTTATAGGCTGGGGTGTCTTATGGGTCGGGGAATACTGTACATTGCAAGCCGCCTTTCGGCGTTTGGCAGGGAGTGCAATCATGGACGGGTTACCAGCGTTGAAGCGTCTGTTAGAAAGTGAGCGGCGCTGCGCCCTGACATCGAGGTAAATAATATTTTTTAATATAACATTCTGTTTGAGTTCCACTTTTATATTTTCGACATTCAAAGAACGTTTATTGGTCATTTCGGTGATAATTTTTTCAGAGCAAACGAGGAGGCTTTTTTTTAGTTTAAAATCACTTTTAATAGTTAATTGGCCTAAAAGTAAACATTGTCTCCTAGAAATCATATTGAGTTTCATATCAAATGAAAAACCTATTCTAAATCTTTAAAATGAGTATATGCAATAATCTTTAAGTTTTAAAATCTTTGAGAAACAGGAGTTTGACCGAGAGCGCGCGCACCGAATTCCGCACTTTTTTGCAAACTTTGACAAGCCGCCATTTTGTAACTATTCAAACTATTGATCTAGGAAATGGCAAGAATGCTTTTATGGTCACTATAAACATTATAACGGAGTTTCAAGAAAATCCGAAAATGTCATGTTTTTTTGTCCGGTTTGGCGTGGAATGGCCCTAAAAGGGGAGATACACACCATTGCCATACGCCAATGCATTTGCAGTAGATTCCAATTCTATTACGGCTTAGATGCTGCTCAATAAACTAATAATCAATTATCAAGGCAAAATCGAAACGAGAATTACCTCAAAATATTATCCGAAATGTCTGTACATTCCTTATGGAGTAAAAACGTGGAGTTAACGTGCCCTGGCATCGAACCAATGATTTAAATTAGAATTTCAGTATAGAAGTTCTTAAACTTATATATGAGCTAGACTCATTACTTCTATCCAATTCCGAATTTTAGCAATTTTGTTTTTCGGAAAGCGTCTTGAAATAATTATAAAAAGCCACTCCAAGTAAACCGTATAGGAGAAATTTCATACGTCCTGTCATCAAACCAAGTAAACTTATGGTAGAATTCCATTATATTACGGTTTTAAAATTTCTCTAGTAGCCATCGTTTGGCTTTGATGAAGAAATCGTATCGGGAAGTACCTCAAATTATTATCCGAGTTTCTTGTACATTTCTTACGGAGAAATACTTAATCCGCCCTGGTGTCGAACCAAGTATCGGTTTAGCAGTTCTTAGGCTTGGATATGAAACACAACCACAAATACTCTTCATTTGCCGAATTATAGCAATTTCGCTTTTCGGTAAGTGGCCAGAAAGAAATTTTGAAAAAGACTTCCTGTATATCCCTTATGGGCGCAAATAGATGCGTCCTAGCATCGAACCTGTGACCACTAGGGCAAAAATCTTTACGGCATACGATAAAAATCTGTATATTCTATCGATGTCGTGAAATTCAACTCATTATCTTAACGGAAAATACCCTAAACTAATTTTTGAAAATTCGTTTATACGAATTGTCCTAGCATCGAACCTGGGGCCACTAGGATGAAACTCCTTACCCCATTCGATAGGAAACTGCATCTTCTAACGACTCCGTATATTTCAACGTTCTATCTTAATGGAAAGTACCATAAACGAATTTTTCAAAAATTGCGCTCAATGTATTTAAACGGGAAGCAGCGGCAATATACCAATTTTGAAAACTCGACTACGTTTAGTTTTAAAGTTATTGGGAAAATTAGAAATTCTACTTCGTCTGAAGTCGAATCGTGGACAGTTAGGTAAATAAAAAGTAGCCTATCTACCTACTCAAGAAATACTTTATCATCCTGTCAAATTTCATCAAAATTGGTTGGATAGTTTTCGCATGATGCGATAACAGTTAGACAAGAATTTAAATAAGTAATGTTTTATGCTCAGTGTCACCCCTAATAGCCAAATCTACAAATTTTTCGAAAATTGCTTAAATGCGCAGACACGGCTTCCGTTATAGTTTTATCATATGTTTAGATATATATGTATACTTTAACGGCGCTACAAACATCTTTGATACAAATAACTCTAGAGGAAAAACAAAAATTAAACATTGTTTTTCAATTTATATTTTGCAATGGATTATTTTAAATACAAATTTACGATAGCATATTTGGACGTATTAGGTTCCCCAATTTCAATCATATGAAGGTCTCGTCACCCTTCATATGATGATTTGTCTTTCGTTTAATTTCAATTTCTTCTTTGTTTTTGTATTTGAATATATTTACTTCATTGTTCATTGTGAGTTCATCGTAATGATGCATAATATACCATATTAAATAATCAAGCTACTTAGATACCATTTGGTGTTCTTCTCATTTCTATTTCTTAAAAATTACATGTTAAGTGCCTCGTACCCAGGTTAAGTGTACCTCGCCCAGCAGGCAGTGTAGTAAAGTGAGCGCTACCTTAGGTACGGTTCACTCTACAGTGCTCCCTACCGGTTAAGTGCTCCGTGCCTCCTACACCGGTACTTTCGCACCGAAATTTTGAAACCATGTGTATTTTGGTACTTACAATTGTCTCCTGCTTTGGATATCATTTTTTTATATTAATGCCAAGAAGTAGTAGTAATTTTAAAAGTGCTTCGACAGCTTAAGTCATTTCGCACGTGAGCCTCCACCTGGAATCGAACACGGAACCCGTATTAATTCCTTTATAATATATAGGCGATATAAATTGATGGATAATTTATAAAATAAGACGGGAAAGTGTAAGTTAAAATAGGGCATCATTTAAAAATTAGTATATCACTCTTTCTGAAATTCTTTCACCCAAGATCTATCTACATCTAGAAATGAAATTTTTTAATAACACGGCAGTCCACTTACTTTCCGAAAGTAGAAATTATAAGGAATCAAGCATGTTAACTGTCTCATAATTCTCTTTCTGTCTCTCTCAATTATTTCAGCATACTAATGAGCACTGTTAAGTATGGAATTCCGCAAATTCAAGTCCGATTCCATTAATTGTCGTATCAATCGAATACCCATCTGCACCAAACAATCGAGTAATGTGGAAGCTCCAGCAAGTACCGAAAACCAGCCCTAACGTTATGCGTCTTCCTCCATTCTCTATGTGTTTCCCCTTCCCTTAACCTCGCACCCGAAGCGGAATGAAGTTATGAATTTTGATGATATCCTTCCCGCCATTTGCTCATGGACACCCCATTGCTGAGGACTGGTTCGGAGGGTGGGGAGAAGATTCGACTATAACCCTAAACGTGCGACGAGGAAGGAAATGGACCGCGCTAGCTAAGGAGGCCAGAAGAAGAGTCGAATGAAGGAAAAGAAGAAGCGCGGGAAAAAATGTGCTTCGGAATTGTGACGGTGAGAGAACGAGCGAAACGAGCGGTTTTTAGCCTGACTTAAAGAGTGCCTCGGCGTCTCCCGCAAATTTATCGCTGTAATTCCCAAAGTTTTGCAATAGACCACGGAGGAGTTGACGAGTTTGAAGTCACCCGCGAAAACGGTAGTTCTGACAAAGTTTTTGCACCCCAAAAATGTTAGTTCCTATCATTCATTCGTTGTAATGGAGTATTTTTACCTTTTCGTCCACGAAAGTCCTGGATTGATGGTTAGGAGCCATCGTCTTAACAGCCAATAGTGCTTAGGAGTCTGAAGACAAAGTGAAATACCTTCGCAGAGTTTGCCGATGGTTAATTACAAGAATCTTCTCTTCCACGTCAAACGAAGAGGAATAACATCGTCCCGTAAGATTCCTGGCGATGTGCAGCTGTTTTCTCTCGGATATTTCACCACGGAAATTTCTGAAAGGCAAGTTGTTAATATAACCTACGCTCCTACCGAGAACAGCTTCCTTATTTCACCTCCAATTATGGATCGCTAAATACGACCCGAGGTTCGCAGGATTGGATTATAGAATGGAAGTTCATTCTATCGCATTGTCGTTTTTTCTCTATACTTCTACAACCTCTAACATAAACACTGATATTCGATCAAAATTTTGTCATTGCCTAGAGTAATCCTTGGTGACGCACTTACATATTTCTAAACTATATCCATGCTTTGAAAAAGTATTAGAGGGTTTTCCACAAAAAAGCTTCATAGGTGCTACGTGCTGAATTGGTGTGATTTTGAAATCTTCGAAATTTTAGGTTACACGATGCTGTAGAATATTTTGTTTACTTGTGATAAGATAGAGAACCTGGAAACAATGTAGCTCCCATTTCAGATGTATATTGCACTAGATAAAAGAACCACGCTACGTGCTGTTAGGTTTCAAAACATCTTTAACCAATCTGCGGAAATAGGATTCCTTAGAAGAATTAACCTTCCTAATAATCGTATAATCGTATAATCGTATAATCGTAGAAAGTATATCAAAGGACAAAAAATCACTGTACTAATAGGAAAGTATTGGCGATGATATAGAGAAATACTTCTTAACATTAGTTCAGACTTATTTTTCAAAACTTGTGCCAGTAGGAATATTCGAACTACGCTATGCTACGATAAGCTATGTTTATGGTTGCCAAAGTCATGTGTTTAAGATGACTGTTGAATTTGATTTTCATTAAAAGTATTAAGATGACATCAAAATTCATCAGCTTGCGATCGACGTTTTGTCTGTATTTGAAATCTTTAAATCTCATGTCAACGGATCCCCTTTTTTGCTCACTCGGTTTATACATATGGTTTTCTTTCTTAATGTGAATTTTACTCCGTTTTGTACAGTAAAGTTCTCATGATTTTCGCCCTTTCTCCTTTCAATCCTTTTCGTTATTTTTTGTGTGTTTTCTCTATTGTTCTTTTTTCCTGTTGTCCCTACTTCATATCTTATATTCATTTCCTAAGAGTTTGGTACACGTTTCCGAATTCATTTCTATTTCAAGCTTCTTTCATTTTCATTTCCTTAAAGACTTTTGTGATTTCTGTTATCCACGTTATTTGAATTTAGGTATATCAATTTCGAATATTTTTTGAATCAGTATATTCCAAACTTGAGCTTATTCTAAATCGAGGATGCTCTACTCTTTCTCAATGCGTTTATAACCCTTACTTTATTTTTCGTAAATTTTCGTAATCCTTCTAGACTAATTCTCTAATTCTAGGCCCAGAATTTTCAACATTATTTTTCTCTACTACTTTAGCATGTCAGTTACGTCAGTTACGGATGCGCCCGAAAATTGGGCGTGTCCGCATCCACCCCATTAGTTATAAAAAAAACTTTGGAGTGGGAATGAGGCTTACAAAGACGGATGAGAAGTGAGGTACGAGTACTTCTCGCAAAGTTAGAATCAGAGCTAGTCGCTCCTTCCAAAAGATTGAGGTAGTTTGCTTTTGCATTCGCTATGAGTGGAAAAAGTCCAAGTGCGTGCAATGGAATCATCCCAGGAATAACGATTTCTTATCATTTGATAAGGAGAGAGACCAGAATAAGGGGCATCAATCCGCATGTCGCAAGCACCATCTATTAAGTGAATTAGTGGTGGAGTTGGGTTCATTTGGGCCATCGGCGTATTTAACAAATGTATATTTACGGTTCGGCGACTCACGGAAAATAGCATTTCATTTCTCTAAAGAACTCGTTCTCGAATCGCCTTCAATATCCAAAGTATCACCCAATTACAAACGCGCAAGAATCAACAGATGATAAGTAAATATCATTTTTCTCGCCTAAGCTATACCAAAAAATTGTTAATAATTCGACAAGTGAGTAATTCATGTACAAATGTTTCTATTATTTATTATATGGAAAAACATTAATCGAATAATTTTATTTCCCAACCGGTGCGGTTTACTGGAAGCCTATTGTAGCTTGGAAGTCCACAAGACTCAAACATCCGTTCTCTTTCCATTGTCAGATGCACTGAGATCCATAGAGAGGATAGAAAACCTCAGCCATTGTCGACATTTCGGAAACGCTGCTAAGCAAAGTAACACATGAGAGAGATGTTAAGTCGTTCTTCCTTTCAATAGCGACTGCTCGGTATCTGTTGACACGACTGTCGTGTTCCTTTCCAGAAAAAGCGATTAAGTATCCGCTTCTGGATAGCTCTTTCTCTTTTACCCGAAAACCACCATATCTCTCGTTCATTCCCTCCCTTTTGACAGGGACGCGAGAGAGTTTTACGATATCCGCACCATGTTTCCCCACCGTTATTCACCATCTACTCTTATCAGCGCTTCCTCGCAATCCCTTATTTTAATAGGCAGCCCTTCGCAGCGCTGAAAACTATTAACGGAATGGAGATAAAATTGCACCCAAACTCATGCAGGATTATGTCATTAAAGCGATCCTTACATTCTGTTTACAGATGCTTACTTCCAATTTATCAAGATGCGTTTTAATCATTTATTTATGGAACATACAATACCACCGCAGTTAGACGTCAAGTCAGGTGGCGACGCTAAGTTACACTTATACGCACATCCAACAAAAGTAATGTTACGAAGTTCTATGCATACAGCTTCAGAATAATAGTACTTAACTACCTACTATATAAAATACAATAGTGTGCAAACTATGCTAATTTACAATTTTTACAGCTATAATTTTCAAAATAATCTAAAACCACTACAAATACCATTTTCTTTCAACAAGTAACTCGAAAAACTCTCCGGAATCCTTACATACTAAACAAATACAGAATATCACTGCTTAAATTAAAAGCATTCCTCACAAATTACAATAACTGAAAAAGAACTGTTAGATAGTGTAATTATATGTGAACTCAATATCGTCCTGAAATAGCATTTAAACTTGTCATTACTTCTTACCACGTAAGATTTTCAGGTTATGCTTCATTAATCAGAATCTTTTTAATGTTATAGCCTTTTATCGAATTACTATTATTAGTAGCCGGATTGAATCATGAGAAGGTCATTGATAGCTAATCTTTTGTGCTACATTCCTTTCATCCTTAAATATTATGCGTGTATATGTAGTCCACGATGCAGTTTTAGCCATGAGACTTCTCGTGAATGTATTAGTCTAACTGCGCTGATTGTAAATTAAATATATTGTCATCAACGAAACAGTCTCAAACTAATTAATTTCACGTTATTTAATGCGATTTGTTTCATTTATTATCAGTTGCTTTCGCTGAACATTTTTGACTTGCGAGCACTTCTGAGTACAGGCCTTCCACTTTTTTCGAACCTGACTGGAAAGAACAGTTCAGTTTGCGTCTCTGAATTTCCATTTACCAACATCTTAACCATTGATCCAGAAAATTCTACGACTCGGAGACAAATAAAACGGAAGGATCAAAAAGAAAAAATAGCTCGTCTTGAAACTTTGCGCTTGTACAGGAGAAGAAAGAACATCGGCGACTTCTCACATACTTAAGGAAATGTGTCTACTACAGTGCCAATTAGAATTCCATAGCCATGGTTTCATTGCGTTACAATTTGTCTACTATTGGGAAGATAATAATAAAAGCCTGAATTAACAAACCGAGAAGAGAAAAATGCAGTAATATGCATGCTGGTAAAAATAACTCACTAAGAGATAAGCTGCCAAATTTTTCATAACACAAATCATAAAATTTGCAAATATCAAAAACTGAGAAAATTAGGAGCATATATAACCTACCGATTGGTAGTTAAAGATATCTTTTTTGGTGTCGAATTCGTTCTAAAGCTATGGATAAAATATTTATTTAAATTTAGAACAAGTATAACCTCTATGACGGTTTCGTCCTTTACTTAGTGATATGCCATTACTGATGAAACATAATTAGTGGGATTAGTCCAACTAACTGTGTTTCTTAAGTATAATCTCCTACTTGGGAGTTAAAAATGTCTTTTTCAGAGATTAATTCTTACTTAAGCTATGGATAAAATTTTCATTTTTAACTGATATGCTCCGGGGCTTTATTCACTATAACTAATTTAGACTTCCATAGAAAACCCACATTAAGACCTTCCTTTCAACTTGGCCCCTCTTAGGACGAGGCCCTCGGGTATTAATATGCCTAGTTATAAACCCGCCCCTGCATCTGAAGCTGGTACTTACACGAAGTAAAGGGGCAAATTCTCAAAATAGATTATTACTGCGCAAAATAGTCAAACCTCTGCGTAGAATTTGGAGCGTCAAGAAAGGGAAGCGGCAAAATGTAGATAAGGTTCTAGAAACGGTGAAATATAGGAAAGAGAGAGGGAGAAGAGAGGGGAATGTGAGAGGAACTATTCCTCACATAACTTCCACTCCCGTTCCTCCTTTCTCCTCCCAGCAAACTGTTCGAGAGGTTCAATCAAGGTGAGAGTTTGCGGGATCGTGAAGATTAAACAGAGTGGGAGTTGAGGGAGACAGAGAGGAACCGCCGGTCTTTTGTCTCTGATTCGAGTCCGCCACTTTCTCCCACACCGGAGGGATATTGGAGAAGATCACTCTCCAACGGGTCCGTTACGCTTCTGCGATGGATTCTATTCGTTTTATCGCCGCCAAATCTCGCTGCCATTCTTTATCGCCCTCGAGGGTATTAGTGCGGATCCCCGGATACATTCTCGCTTCTTACCCGCCATGCCTGGACGGCCATTATTCACATTCCTCTATCGAAATTTTAGTTTCTCCTTGGTATTCGAGTGATAAATCTTGTTCGCATTATTCCCAAATATAGCCAAGAAGGCAGCGCGTTTGCTTTTGGTGAAAGCTGTCCCGGGTTCGATGCCCGGTGGAGACCCGCGTGCCGAATCACATTTTTAAATTAACGAAGTGCCGAAAGTATCGATGCAGATCTTTCGCGTCTCTTAAATAAATTTTATTCTTGTTTGAATTAAGATTGTCCCGTTATCAGGCCCTGGTATAGGAATTTTGGGCCCTTTTCATCAAGGTTAACATCATTAGAGTTTTAAAAGCTCAAAACGCCGTACTCTGCAAGCAAACCAACCGTTTGAATTGGTCGTTCTCCATGGTCGCGATTTTCAAAGTATTATTCTTAATACGTATCTCGGCAACTACATTGCCATCTTCAGGGAAGAAGATAACTGTATTGAGATGTATTGAGTACAGAGACATCGCCAAGGGGGTGGTTTTGGGGATTCAAACATAAAAACAAAACCAACAATAAACCGAAAATAAAAGGTGTCTCGTAATTATGCCATAAAATCACCGCTGGAGATTCGTAGGATATACATGTTAAAATAAATCAGTTTCTTTTTTCATTAGACTTTGGGCGGATGTATTCCTGCCCCTAGGTCGTTAGCTATTCAGTGTTTACTTTACGTCTACAAACCTTCCCCATAGAAAAATTCTGGCTATGCCCCCGATTGAAAGTAATACTTAGCAAAGCGCTACCACGGAGACCCTCGCTGTTTAGAATGTAATTACGGTTGGTTTGCTTGCAAACTACAGCTTTTTGGAGCTCTTCTCAAAACTCGATTGTAATAAAACAGCCAATTCAGCTCCGGATATTTGGGCTCACTTTTCAGAGCCCTTACTGACATATAGCCTTCATTGAAGAATGTTTCCTGTTTCGATCGCTTAAAAAGTAATTACTTAGAAAAACAAGAGAAAACATTAAGACTATATACGTCCTCAATTTTTATCACCGTGTGTTGACAATCCGTAGGTTCGTTTTTCGTTCCTCGCCAGGATATCCCGTTACCTGTCAGTCCCTTCATTCCCTCACATTTCCAAACCTTTACTTACATTTAATAATCTAGTCTAGATCTTTCTTTGTAATTTCTTTCCTTCCATTCCTTGCGATACTTGGCAGACCGCCTTATTTTTAACCGCCTTATAACCGCCTATTAAAGTGTGTGCCCGATTGCTTCCTTTTTTGATTGGTTTCCCATCCAGAATTTTGAGAATGACCAGCGAGTGTCTAAAAGGACCTTAAAATTTGATTTTTTCTTGGATTCATTTTCTTCTTTTAGGAGGCAAGTTGGTTTGAACCTGCCTGGAAATTTTTTAAGCTTATTTAATATCGTCGTTAACATTAAATGTTGGTGATTTTACATTTTGACTTTCGAAAAATTTCCTTTTTCATTGTCGCTAGCTTTTATTGATTTTACACATCACCCGAAGATTAGATAACTAGATTTTCTCCTTCAGATAAATTCTATTTCGTATTTGTTTTCCATTCCCTTCTTTCCTTAATTTGTTCTATCAAAGACTTCCTCATAAATCAATCGTTCTATTTTACTTTCAACATCGTTGATTATTTGAAAATACCAGAATAAAACAATGAAGCAATTAGGGATACTAATAACATTGTCGATCACATAATATAAATATAATTTTACAATACTCAGCGAAAGTTCAGTCACAACTCCACTGCTCAGCTAAAAGCAAGTCAATAATCACGTCTACTATCAATAAGGAAAGTAAGACCCCCACTATACTTTTTGCGGGGAGAGAAGATCTAGATGCAATTTTGCAAGCAATTAAACTCGCGAGACGAACCGCATGCAATGATAGTAACAACAAAAAGAAATATCTCAGTGATTAAAACCGGGAACATTACAACTTTTGAACGAAACATATTTGCAATAAAATTTAAGTATGAAGGCACATTTAAAGAAATAGATTGATAAAAGGGAGTAATGTGAAATTTAAGGTAATTAATTTAAATATCAGTCAAGGTAAGAGAGAAAATGGAAGGGAAAACACAATGTTTGTCAGGCCAAAGGAAAGGAGAAAGGAAAACCCCTCGGAAAGCACCCTTCAGAATATGACGCAAAACGGAGTCCATCAAATTCGCAAAACTATCCAAACCCGTAAACAGAAACTCATCGTCACCTACAAAATCTGAAACTCTCGCAATCCTTCCCGAATTGCCCATTTAATACAGTTTAGTGAGCTTCGCCCTAAAGGTATGAACTTGGGGAGGAATTGTCTTGTCTTTTTTTATTCCGTAGCACTATTCTCCATTACCTCTAGCCATCTTTTTTCTTTTCGTGGCTGTCTATGTTTTGCAGCCATACAAAGGATCCATTTTTAGATTTTATACACTATTTCCCTATACCTGTACATACTTATATTATTTGCTGTAAATTTTAAATGGAAAGGAAACTCCAAGAAAAATCTTGTTAGAAACCCTTAACATTGAAAGTGGTCGGTTACAAAGTCATAACCTGAAGTATGAGGTGAACATTGATTAATTTTATTTCAATTCCAGTCTTCAATCGACCGGTCTTTACGTTAGCTTCCTAGATTTGCAGAAAAAAGAAATGTTTCGATCATACTAGGTAAAAACCTGAAAAATCTTTCACCTAATCATCCATTCTAGTATTTCAAAATTAAAACAGTGATTTTATCGTATAATATTGACTAGTGTCTTTCAACATCATACAACGATACTCTTAGAGAGCTCGGTTTTAATGATTATTTTCATTTGTCGGTCTACAACGGAACATGCGCCAAAAAAAAAACGTTCACACAAAACTTTTTGAAATGAATTACTTCGCTTTAACACTGTACATTTGCATTACAAGTAAAAAGATAAAATCGCACTAAACTTTAAAATAAATAAATATACTAAGCATTATAAAAACCATGAAAACGATTACATAAATAACATTTCATTACTTATGTATTTTTCAAATCCACTTCTTCAATTTCAGCATAATTTTCAATTGATCTTTAAGTGATTCATGTACAGCACCTGTTCGAAACAAAAGTTACTGTTTTAAAACATCTTGTTTTAATTTTCCACTGCAAAAATTTTATTTCAGTGCTTATTTTTGGAACTATCATTCCGATACACGGAAGTTTCTTCTATTGTAATTCAAACAATTTAATGTAGAGTAACCCGTTAGAGCTCAAAACAAACTAAAGCTCCAATTTTATATGTTAAATCCGTGATGTCTGTGTATTTATAAGTTAATTATGGTCATACTTACTCTGAATTACGGTCTCGAATTTCCTAATCTTGTCTTTTAAAGTTCTTTCTTGTAGCTCGCTCTTTAATGCAATGACGTTTCTTACAACACATATACTTATGAAAATTAAATTCATAAATAAAATTTTTAACGTCCTTCACGCCAATAATAAGCTGCTGAACAGAAACACTTATTTATTTTTTACAAAAGGGTACATCTCTCCAAAATTCAAACACAATAACCTCCATCCCCTTTAGTTTCATTTTACCTCTTTCTAAGACCGTTATGCCGTTGTTTCAGCGCGGCTACTACACTCATCACATGCATATAAACCGTTATTTTTTAGAATTTTTTATTGAATTAGTTTTATTTAACTTTATTGCAGTACTGCTCAAGTAATTTCCAAGTGCACAATTTCCCGCGCGTCTTTTAGTTTGTACCATCGGTGCAGCTTTTTCATACTCGTCTTCTTTGTAGGTGTTTTTCTGCAGTGGATATTTTTTCCTAAGATATTACTGAGGTTTTTTACATCCACAAATCCTTTCCTCTCTATTTCTACTCACAAATGTATTTGTTTTTATTTATGGCGACAGGTTAGATGGAATAAAAGACTTTTTAGTCTCAATCTCGTCTTAATAAAGTCCTTATAGACCTTATTTATTTTTGTGACCTTCTCCAAAATTCCAATAATGTCCATGCTAATTTATTTTACATCCATTTTCATAATTTAATACGTTATTTCTCTATGTAAACATCTTCCGCAGCACACTATATTACATTCCATTTCTACATTCACTCCATACTAAACTTTTCGCGCACATTGTGCAAAATATTCTGAATATTCTAGTTCACTTGATTGCGTTTTACTAGCGGTTTATATGTTCTTTTATCACAGTAATATGTAATTTATCTCGTAACAACGAAATTTCGTACTTACTGTATTCAGCGGATCGCATGTGGTAAATTTGTGACTAACAGCGTGGAAAACAGAGAGAAATAATATCAGTCCAGCTTCGCATCGATCATTTGCGGCGAGTGGAAGGAATTGTTTTCTCAGTTTGAGAGAAATTGCCGGAGAAAGGCACCTTTGACATTGCTTACGCTCAGAATCGTGCGGCGGCACAAGCTTTCAGATAAAGTCCCACAGAGGAAATAAATGGATGAGAAACGACTAAATAAAATGAGGGATCGCAGAAACATCTCCCCCGAATTCCCAATATGGAAAGAACCCGCGTTTTCGGGTTATCCGTCTCGAATGTGTACTAATGTTGTTTCATAAATGTATCAGAATATGTATGAGAGACCCTCCATTCGGACGAGGGATGAAAGAAAATAATTATTGTGAGTTGAACTCTATAACAAGACGTCAACTCTCGGATATCCTACTCTCGCTACCTACGTTTTTATGAATATGCATAATCCGCGGAATTGAATTAGAACCTTTCACGAATTCTCCGCCAGACTCAGAGAAGGCGCTCAGAATTTTCAAATTTTAATCTTAAGCGAGAATGATGAGGTGAAGGCAGAGTCGCTTCCATACCCGCTTTAAAGGTGGGTAGCAAAATNAAAATATAGTATTGTCGCTCAATAAGTTAGTTTCTTTTGGAGTAAGCACTGAAATTAAGGAGGCTGTATCTATGTCATATACCGTATTTCCCAGCCTATAAGACGCACTTTTTTCCCGCGAACATTTTATCTAAAATTGTCCTGCGTCTTACGGGCCGAGAGAGAATTTTTTTTCTGGCGTCAGTAATTGCCATATGATAGTAATTGTAAACAATTTCGCGCTTTGAGTGAATTTTATCTTCTAACCACCGCGGATGCATTTCCAGCGGTATTGCGCTTTTGTAACGTTCTTCCGTAAATTGACACTGTTTTACGACTCTCCTTTCTTGGTTTCAGTCATAAGTAGTTTACATTACTATGTATATAATATATGCTTCGTCCACTTGAAAAATCACTGTGCGCCTTATAGGCTGGGGTGTCTTATGGGTCGGGGAATACTGTACATTGCAAACCGCCTTTCGGCGTTTGGCAGGGAGTGCATGCATGGACGGGTTACCAGCGTTGAAGCGTCTGTTAGAAAGCGAGCGGCGCTGCGCCCTGACATCGAGGTAAATAATATTTTTTTAATATAACATTCCGTTTGAGTTCCAGTCTTATATTTTCGACATTCAAATAACGTTTATTGCTCATTTCGGTGATAATTTTTTCAGAGCAAACGAGGTGGCTTTTTTTAGTTTAAAATCACTTTTAATAGTTAATTGGCCTAAAAGTAAACATTGTCTCCTAGAAATCATATTGAGTTTCATATCAAATGAAAAACCTATTCTAAATCTTTAAAATGAGTATATGCAATAATCTTTAAGTTTTAAAATCTTTGAGAAACAGGAGTTTGACCGAGAGCGCGCGCACCGAATTCCGCACTTTTTTGCAAACTTTGACAAGCCGCCATTTTGTAACTATTCAAACTATTGATCTAGGAAATGGCAAGAATGCTTTTATGGTCACTATAAACATTATAACGGAGTTTCAAGAAAATCCGAAAATGTCATGTTTTTTTGTCCGGTTTGGCGTGGAATGGCCCTAAAAGGGGAGATACACACCATTGCCATACGCCAATGCATTTGCAGTAGATTCCAATTCTATTACGGCTTAGATGCTGCTCAATAAACTAATAATCAATTATCAAGGCAAAATCGAAACGAGAATTACCTCAAAATATTATCCGAAATGTCTGTACATTCCTTATGGAGTAAAAACGTGGAGTTAACGTGCCCTGGCATCGAACCAATGATTTAAATTAGAATTTCAGTATAGAAGTTCTTAAACTTATATATGAGCTAGACTCATTACTTCTAT
>KZ308360.1:2123085-2159040 GCA_000376725.2 Ladona fulva | reverse complement strand
TTTTTTGTCTTGCTTTATGGGAATTTCCCAGAGCATTACAATATCTTTAAAAAATGCGTACATATTAATTTTAATTTTCTAAAAATTCTTGTAATTGAGGTAGAATTATTTTTATTTCCTTTTCGGGAAATAAAAGTAATTCTACCTCAGAACAGAATTGCACAAAGTTAAGCCGGATATGGTTAAAAATAAGTACTTGCCATTATCAAACTGAGTAAACATTTCGTGGAATTATTTTTCACTAAATTGAACTGGAATTACTGTCATATTATTTAAAAAAATTAGATTATAAATATAATTACTCAGTAAGGGTTCATGTACTTTTATAAGTTATCTCTCTCATAGCTTTCGTCTAAGGACACAACAGGAATCATTGTTTAATAGTCGGGTAAAGATTGTATCCTGAAGTAAATACATGCTGGCTTTAAATACTCTTATCACAGTGAATGTGTGTATCTTGTTGTACTTTGAAATCAATCGTATACCTATACCAATGAATCGACACTAAAATTGGCCAAATTTAAGTTTCAAAGCAAAGTCCCGGTTTAAATTCCTACAATATTATGTCTTAGTTACTTTCCATCAGAATATGGTCCCCTATGCATATGTATGTACGCGAAGGACTGCCACAAGTCGTTGAGCGGTAATCGGATTTAGCATCAATAACAAAATTATCCAATAACTTAGGTTCAACAAAACATCAACTCTCACGAAGTTGGCTTCATTTCGGCGAGCTCATTAGATAAGGTCGTATCTCTAAATTATGCTGAATGGAGAGGGGTCTTGAGTCACCGTCCGCCTGATTAAGATATCAGCGACAGTAGAGAAAAACTCCTCATTCTGCAGTATTTCAGGGGACAGGGGTGTGGCGGATGACTGCATGGTTTTCATTTGCAGCCTTCGTGATCCATGCGGTTACTTTTTATCAATAGAATTCGTGTATAATGGTTAAAGGGCAAATGAAACTTGCGTATAGATGATTGGATTGGGGGTGGGATTTAAATGTCAATTCTTATTTTCACTTGAGTCATTACATTTAAAATCATTAACTCTCCATCTATTGTGTGTATATACATAGGGGAAAATAAGTAATTAAAAAAATAATAATTTTTATTATGCTCCCTCCGGCAGTTATAGACACGTTCCGGTGCTGAAGTACTATCTCAATGGCTTAATTTCATCTTAATTATTCAATAGCGACTCAAAATAGTTCCCACTCTTCCGCCACAGTAACGAATAATCAGTCAGTAGAATTCAATGATCTTGCGTTTATTTACACCTAAATGCAAGTAGTGAACCTTAGTTGTGTTCCCTGCTTTCCAATTTGAACGCAGCACCGCTAGCTCGTACTTGTACCATCAGATATAATATTTCATTTGAAATATTAATTCATTAGATGCTGTTTCCTTTGAAAAATCGGATTACTGAATTTTATTGAATATGTAAACTGAATGAATGGTAGAATTTTTTAAACGAACCCCAAAACTACTTTTGGCTCAGTATCGGAAGTGTAATAATAATTTATGTAATTGTACTAAAGTAAATTTACAGTAATAACGACTGATTATAAGTTGCTAAGTTTTGCTGTTGCTAATGTTTTGTTTGGGAAACAGTTTTAGACTCTGGAACTATCGATAAAGATTTATGTAATCAGGTAAACGGTTATGCTTGTCTGATGGGGTAATTAGTATTGTAAATTGGCATTCTGTACAAAGAGTAAGTACAGTAAGACCCCGGTTAACACGGGGGATACGTCCCAGTAAGTTTGAGCGCAATACTGAAGTTTGAGGGCAATACTGGGGTCTTACTGTATATTGACTACATGAAAGGCATAGGATATATGTAAATATTTTCTTAAAATCGATATGATCAGGCGTTACTTGGTGGAAAGCCATACTAAATGAAATTAAAATCCTTCGTAATTTTCCACAGGTTTTATTCTGCGACCGGTTTCGTAAGAAGGTCTTACATCTTCAGGCGTCGAATCTTAAATTTCATTTAAATATTTTCTAATGTTTAAGATTTGATGTTAAGGATTTAAGGCTGCCATCTGACAATTGCCATACTGCAGCAAGATTTAAATAAATAAATGAGAAAGAATGGATACAACAGTGTTATCGGGCAAGCTTTAACGAACCACGAAGCAATAAAGCGGCCCAGTGAAATAGTAAATAAAGCGGAATAAAACTTCTTCAGTCTGCATTCCACCGTTGATATATAATGAGGAGTCATTTTGGCCTTTATCTTTACAGTTTAACTAATACTAAAATCCTATCTTTTCCTCTTAAAATGCTCGGGAACATGTGAGAGTATGACTCGATAGCAAATGACGAATGCGGAATTCCGACAGTGCATCATAAATTAGCATCTCTTTACTAACTGAAACCAAATCTTCCTTTTTTCAGTGTTGGTTCGTGAAGATCCGGGTACAATTAGAAGTGAATTTTGCAAACGCATCAGACATCGGTGTTCTTTACGTATCTCCTCAGAGTATGTATCTCAGCGCAGTACTGCTTAATCAAACCAATTCATCTCTACCTTAAGGACTAATTAAATGAAAATCTGAACTGGAGAAATTTGTTATTAGAGGTTTAAAAACACTCCGTAAGCTGTATGTCGGCAGGCGGAACTCACTTTTAGAGACAAACGGGAAGCTCTGGATTAGCGATTACTGGGAAAATCCCTATGCGCATTTCAGAGACAATGCCTCCAATATCAAGGGTTCCATAATAGGAAAGCTTCCCGTTTGTCTCTAAATGCGAGTTCCGCCTGCCTACATACGGCTTAGGCAGTGTTTTAAAAACACAATTCATTAACAGCCGTGTTCCAACTTTCTTCTCTTTCAGAGAAATTTGTTTTAACTAGCTAGCAATCTAACCATTCTGTTGCTGTTCTTGGCTTTTTATCGTATTTTTCTGTTCTTAAGACGCGCTTATGACGAACCCAACACTTTGCAAGGAAATTATGGAAAAAAATAAAAACTCCATATGAGGAATTTTACGAGAAAATTGAAGAAAAATAATTATTTAATTTATACTTGAATGAAGAGTAAATCAATTTAATAATTGCCAGAATAGATTGCAATAGACATTCTTGACATTAAAAGTACTAAAAATCTTATATTTTACAAATTAAATTTTAATATTTTGAGAATATTATACATTAGATTTAATAGAATATCGAGCGAAAAAAGTGCGTCTTTCAGATCGAAAAATATGGCATTGATAAATGCCTGTGAGAATTCGGGCCATCCTATTGAAACATTCATTCATTCATGCTTACACCATACTGGAGAAATATAAAAGATGTAACTACTGTAGATACATAGTGATTCATCTTTGAAACTTCGTTGGAGGAAATATAAGGCAAGGAAAAATTGCAAATAACTTTGTAACTTGTGACCTTTCAGGTAATGACAGCTCGTGATATGTAAATAACATGTTTTTTCATCTAATCTTACACAATAGCTATATTCAATGCATATAGGAATTTTAAGTACTCAGATTGTGATATTATCACACGCGTGATAACAGGAAAATATCGACCTTTATTCTTCTCTTGCTTTATTTAGAAGTCACCGATTACATAAACAGATAGTACCGCGCGCGTTAACTCGAACACCATTTAAAAAATGAATGAATGAATAAACTTTTTACTAAGGCAAAGTTAGGCCAAGCTGGCCTCTCTTCCACTTAACCTCAATTGTCAATACATAAGTTAAATTTAATATTTAAAGTTGAAAGAAAAAAATGCAACAACACAAAAAGATTTGGGCTTGTGGGGAAAAATCTTCTCAACTGAGGGTTGAAGATGACAAAAACTCCATTTTGCGGGAAAACACCCACAGAGGGTGAAAAAAATCGCGAAAACACAGAGTACATAATGTAAGAAGAAGACAAATAAGTAAAAATAAAAGAATACAAAAAACTATGAAAACCTTACAGTAAAGGTAAAGGTAAAAAAGTGACACTTAACTTGGAAGATAGTATCGATTCGGATCTGTGACACTCCTATATGTTTTTACATAACCGTAATAAAAGGCAAGAAAAAAATTTCGCCTTTTCAATTTTGCTCCACCCTCACGAGTAAATTGACAGAATCACTTTGTGTGGCCGGTGCTTCAATGAAGCCAGACCGCGAACGATGCCGCCATGCGGACGAACTCGCAAGGTCCTTTCCCACAAAGTCTTCCGAATGGCTTGGAGAAATGTTCTGCCAGGATAGCTCAACGGACAGAGCACCCGGCCGGCAATGGGATGACCCGGGTTCGATTCCCAGTCCCGTCAGACTTCTTTTCAAGTCCATTCTTCCTTGGGATTTTTCCTGGGTGCGCACCATCACGCTTACCCGTTTTCTCTGTGATGGTATTTAACAATTTAAAAACAAAAACAATTTTACTTAAGACTAAAAAGTCTTAAGTAAAACAGATTTACTCTTCGGCAGCCTTATAAAAGGGGCAATGAGTTAGAGAAACAAACTTGATGAAGAGCGGGAAAATGTAAACTGAATTATTATTTATATAATTTTAATATCGTTGCGAATATTTATGATAAGGAGAGACAATTCTCTTTTGGGTCGAAACCTCTTCGCCGAGGTATGGCTGTATTTGCTGAACTGTTTACGGTGGGGGCGTTTTCTCTTTTCTAAGTATTTGTTTCATCTCAGAATTTGACATTTCACATGCAGGAGAGTTCAGAACATAAATCATCCAAATATGGCCGAATTTACACAACTATTCCATCCCCTCTTCCGACGTTACCTCACGTATTCCGAAAATAGGGCGACGTGGAGGAGATATCGCATTTTTTCGTGACTAGCTATTCTTGCGCTCTGCCGCAGTTGCATTCCCAAAAGGAAATATTCGTTGTGGAAGGGGATGAAGGAATAACTTTTAGGCCTTACAGTCGAACCTTAAACACACAATAGATCGATTACAAACCGTGTTTCTCCAACTTGGTTCTCGAGCGAATAGAACACCCTGCGATGTATACACTTTCTACAAGTTTACAAACAAGTCTTCCATTTCCTAGATATTACGCACTTTTTTCCCTTGCAGTGATCATTAATGCAGCGAAAGTAATTTTTCCCGGAAATATCTTTGTCAGCCGCAATCTTCGTTGGAGTACTGAATTTTCTTATAAAATGCCACATCCACAGGGAGATTTCAGATTTGACAGCAGTGTTTCGGCTATGATTGAATCCCTCGGATGGAACTCGCTTAGTGATAGAAGACTTGAATACCGTAGGAAGCTTCTCGATAAGTTTGTCACTACGGATCTCGGGGAGGAGATAGTTGATTTCATACCAGTTAGTAACGTACGCAATCTTCGAAAGAAAACAAAAAAGCGATACAGGGAAATAGTCGCCAGGACTGATATTTATTACTGGTCGTTTTTCCCGCGAAGTATTAGAGTTAGTTTGAAGTATTAGAGAGTTTAGACTGATAGTTATTACTAATAGCTTTCCAGGATAGTTAGGGATATAGGTGTTTTACACCCCCTGCCACGCGCCATTGGCGGTTTACAGGGCTTAAATGTAAATGTAAATCCTAAAATACATGTATAAAAAATTGCATATGATGCAATATTTTTTGGGTGAGCAATATATTCATTCAAAAATAAAAAGGAAACGTTTTAAGAATCGTGAAAAATACAATCACAATTACAAGAAACTTCGATCAAATCAGAAAAATACGTTTTAATTAATTTAATTATTCAATTAAGATAAAAAAGGTTAACGCTGTAAGAGTTACGAAAATTGCAATCGCAATTACAACACACTTTGATAAAATAAAAAAAAAAACAAGACAAAATAAAATTTAATGGAAGTAAAAGAAATGAACAAATTTGCTTGTTAATTTAATTTAAATTTTGAGGAAAAATAATGTAATCAAAGAAGCAAAGTTCATGGCGCGGCATCCCTATGAGGGATATGTCCTAGTCAGATCAGCCACCTAGCTCAGATCTAGGTGGATTCAAAATCCCTATCACATTGTACACTGATCGAAAGCCTGCGTCATTAGTTTTTGTCTTAGAAAATATTGGATTTGAGCTATTTATATTCCAGGAAATGGGTGAAAGTAACGTCGCACGTTAAGGTGTGCGTCTAGGCTCATTCCTAAGGAAAAAGGCTGGAGCATTCACCCGGAAAAAGGAGGATACTGGTTCGAGTCCCGGTCCTGTTAGTCTTCCTTCATGACAATTTCTCGTTTAGATTTATAATCATAAACCCTGCGAAATAATAGTCTATTAAAGTACGAGATCGTTTTTGGGTTTGGTAATGAATGGGAACTCGGGGGAAAATTAAAAGTTCGAATGGAATTTACTGCTTTATCTTTCGTTGACTTGGTTATTATCTCCCTTCAAGATATCTCACAGTAATTGAGAGTACAGATTCAATCGATATGCTTATCTGCCATTCCTTCCGTTACACTTGCATTCATAGCACATACCAGACATAATATATAGAGCATTTTACGAAGTGAAAGTGGAGATTTCCGATATTAAAACAGTCCTTGTGTATTACTTCCTTGCGAATCAATCAAGTTGCATACATTTTCAGTAAAAAGAAAATATATTTCCAACACGAAAAAAAGGCGGAGAAGAGTAATTTTTCAACGCCTCATATGGTATCTGATAATAATATTTCTTCTCATATCTCATATCATTGTTCATCGTTTCAGTGTGTTTTCGTCTCATAATTGTTGAATACTAGGGCATTTGGGATTTCTGCTACCATATATTGATGAAGTAACATTTTTTGTTTTCCTTCAGATACGGAACAGAGAAAAATGTATCTTTCATACGACAATTTTGCCTCAGTCTTGTGATAGCATGAAAGCTATTGAGGTAAGTGCAAGGGGTAACAAAGGATTTGTCTATGGGGGATTAGAGACAGGGCGTACACACTGAATTGCCTACAATCCAAGCGAAGGAATACTTCCGCCCAAATCTAATGAAAACATCAACTGATTTATTTTAACAAGTACACCCTGCAATCTCCAGCGGTTTCGTAGAGCATAATTGCAATAGGCGGATTTCATCTTACCCACTTCTTATTGAATATTGCGAGGTTTTATTTTAAATGTCCTTGAGCTAAACTTTCGCTGTATTGTGAATAAAACGTGATGACGGAAATGTGGAAATGCTGAGTGAAAAAAACTCACTAATCGAAAGAGCGACAATTGTTGCTTCCGAAGGTCACGAAAGTCTATACGAGACCAGTGGTCACAATTTTGAATCCAGTGGCTCCCTAAAATGATTTCTTGAAAGGTGGACACATTTACGAATAATTACGTCGTCATTTCTGTAATACAAATCCCTCACGTCTACCCTGTTTTGATGTTCAGAGTATAACGAAACGTTATCATAAGCATAAAAACTGCATATTACACACCAATTGCTCAACGGAGGATAAAACTCTTTCGCGGACTACTGGTTGGCGACCGCTACTCAGGACTAAGAGTTTACTGGTGTCGTAATGGTCTTCTCTTTAGGTGTAAAAGGCCATATACCTGGTGGAGGGCAACTTGTTTTAATGGTTGAACAAGCTGTAGACGCCAAAATCCCATACATTCAATTGATAGTTTATTAATATTGGAAAAGAAAAATATCGTTAGAATTAAGCTATTTTGATTTCTGTTAGATTCTCTGTGGAAGCCCAAAGTATTGGAGTGCCACTTCAGAAGTTAATGAAAACAGTACCTAGGAATAGAATAAAGCTACCTATACTTTTTGTTACGTTAAAAGCGCTCATAAGTGTCTCGAGAAGGTCGCTTTAATGCACGAATCTCGCTTTCCTAACATTTCCGGAAGTAGATCACGTCACAAACCGCTTGAGTCAGGCGAAACGGACGCACAGAGCTCTATCCTGTTCTCGCAAATAAAATTATAGAGTAAAACCGCTTTAATCGAGAATGTTCACGCGAAGTTCCAAAGTCCAGTCTCAAAAACAACATTTTGGTATATATGGAAAGCTTTTTTCAATTTCAGCCCCACGTGGGGGACTGAAATCTTTTCTGTTAACGATGAGGGTAACTTATGTACTTTAGCTTCAATCGTATCGATTATTTGCCGATTTATTCACCTCTATATATAGAGGTGAATAAATCGGCACCTCGATAAATACTAAAACCATACATTTCCGTATTTGCAGGTTAAAATCTTTTCAAAAGGCATTTAAAAAAACAGTGACTCGTGACTCTTTTCCCTTGTTTGCATTTGTCCCAAAATATCGGTAACAATTAATTATGCATATTCCATACGATGACGTAGTAAATAGTCAGAATACGGAATAGTAAATTGTTAATTGTTCACATTATTTTCTAGTACGTTATTATCGCAATATGCATAACCTATAATGCGATTTGTATGAAATCTATTTTTCGCGACTAAATATGAATTTCTAATAAAAATTGCAAAGCAACATGAATAACTTCGATTAAATCCACCGAACAAATATTCCTTTCTGGTCTTGAGGTATCCCTAACTCTAAATGTTTGCTAATCTTCAATGTTACATCATAACCTACATAAGACGTATGTACCACACAGAAAACAACAAATGATGTTGTTGTAATATTAATAATGGTGGGCTTAACATCTGGTGCCGCCCTTAAGATACCGCCGCCCGGGTGCGGTGCACTCATGGGAAGGCGCGGCTCTGGTTCTAACCACGGGTAGTTGAGCAAGGGCTCTATGAGACAACTCGAGCCATATTCTCCAGCTTTCACTCACGTTATCAGTCTGAGATTCATCCGATCCTGCTTCCACAAGCAGATGATAGGTGATTTCTTTGTTCTCCTCGCGTACTCCGCTGGACCCCACGGCGAAAGCCGCGTAATGCAATGGGAGCTTTCCTTGGTCGTCCTTCACCCGGACGGATTCGAGGGCTCCCTCCAAAATGACACGGACGGCTTCGCAGTTTCCAAGGCCTGCTGCCTGCAATTACGCATCAAATTACGTTCAAACTTGCAAAGGAAGGCTATTTAGTAGTCAAACATTTACCGTATTTGATGCATAAAAGGTACAGGTTCATAAAAAACGCACCCTTATTTCAGTAGGGTCAACTCGAGGAAATAATTTTTTGCAGCTCCGCACATAACGATAACCTTTGCAGTAGATGATTTTGCAGTATTTTATACTAAGGAAACATGCCGGTTTAAGGGTGTTCCATGGTTCCCCAGTAACCCCTTTGATAATTAAGCAGTAAAATGAAATGAATTATAATTATACTGGTATCAGTCCTGATTAGAGGTTTAAAAACACTCCTTAAGCCGTATTTGGCAAGCGAAACTCGCGCTAAGAGACAAACGGGAAGCTCTGGATTACCGATTTCTGTGAAGTCTCAATGATCATTTCAGAGACAAAGCCTCCATCTTCAGAGGGTCTCCACAAAGGAAGTGGAAATGATCATTGGGACTTCCTAAAAATCGGTAATCCTGAGCTTCCCGTTTATTTCCTAGCGCGAGTTCCGCTTGCCGAAATATGGCTTACGGAGCGTTTTTAAACCTATAATTCATTAACAGCCGTGTTCCAACATTCTTTTTCTTTCCAGTCCTGATGTAGATAAAAATTATGCTTCTAATTATTCTATACTCGTGATCTCCAATGATAATACTCTGAGTAATAATATTCCTGTTTTGATAAATAATGTTACTAATAGCCAAAGAATATTCTTTGGCTATTGCGAGTAGTAACATTATTTATCGAAATAGGGTTATTTTTACTGTTACAAGCATAATTTTTAACGACATCAGGACTGGTACCAGTATAATTATAATTCCAATTTGTATACAAAAGCAACGACCATAGTGTATAATGTTACGATAGCATTTTGAAAATCTCGTCTTAGCGAATATGACTTGTGATGATTTCTGATTCATTATTTTAAAAAGTTGCGTCTTACTTGCCGTGAGATAGAATGGCTTACGGTAATCTTATCTCATTAACAGCTGGATTAGATATGAATAAATGACAGCGGTAATATTTTTGGAATAACGTATATTAAAAATGTAACCAGTATCGGTAATGTGAAGTTCCTCGCGCATAATATTAAATCGTGTCTTTGATGCGTGAATGGCAATCTAAAGTTGGCGATATGGTTCATTTAAAGTCAATATAATGCGATTTCACGTCGGCACATTTCCGGGAATCGGCGATGACAACGAGAGTGAATCCATTCGGACTTATACTCGTGATCTCGAATGATAATACTCTGACTCATTATTTTGTGATACGGCAAAATTTCGCAACTTGTTACGAATGGACTGAGCTCGCAGATAGCCGTATCTTTGTGCGAAGTCGGGCATCAATAAATTATCACGAGAGCAGCCGATGTGTTCCTCCTTGTACCGAAATACATCGTGGGATTCTCAATTTTTGACACGATAAACTTGGAATTTAACGAGTTTTCTTTCAAATATAGAGTATAAACGAAAATCTAACGTGTTATTCATCGTTTATAATAAGAACTATCTCCCAATTCTCAATAAAATAACACACAGACTACTACATCTATCAAGATAGAATAACTCTCATAAGAGAAAATAATTCCCGGAGGAGGCCGTCGTTTAGTGGACTATAACATAACGAAAGTTTTCTGAATGAAAACCAGTTTTAAAACAACAAAGAGATTTACAACTTGCGCTAATTCTTAATACAATTGCATGGCAGCTCGCTGGGTGCTGATGAAAATGTACATTATGTATATTTTTCCCAAAAAGGAGCGCACTTTTTTTTAGCTATATGAGCGTTAAATGGTTATAAATTGTTGATAGAATAAAAGCTTTACATAGAACTCGCAAATTGTGTATGAAAATGGGGTAAAAACTTGCTCGGATCAATATTCAGATAACCTCTGGATATGTAATCCAGATGGTAGTCTATTCTTCCTTTTCTTCATTGGTTCAATTCAACTCCCTCTTTAATTCTGAAGATCAGATGACGATTGGATATATATTAGGCTTACCGATCTCAGCCACGCCTAAATAAAGACATTATTTATCTAATGTAAATGTTTAGGTGATTTCCATTTTATTGATTGTGATTACTTTTCCAGGCAGTGTTTAAGTTGCATCGCTCGATCCAGTTTCTGTTAAGGCACACTTATTGCGGTTACCTTTTAATTATACATATTTTCTAACTGTTATTTATAGCATTGTTTATCTGGTGACATCAGCTTAAAGAATTTACACTTTCATATATTTTTCTATTATCCATTAGGATTACGATCTAAAACAGTGATTCCCAAAGTGGGCGATACCGCCCCCCTAGGGGCGCTGGTCTAATCTAGTGGGGCGCTAGACGAAAAAGAATATTATTCCATTGCCTATCATCTTTCTTTCTCAATGGAGTTCTACTAGATTTATGGTATCACTATAACACCAGAAAATAGTCATATAGTAATTTGGTGGATATTTTATCATTGCGGTGTTTAATTTTCTTTATTATCTTTCTTCAGCTATGATCATACAGATTTTCATACTTGGGGGGCGGTGGTATGGATCCAAGGGTGCGATAGCATGAAAAAGTTTGGGAAACACTGATCTAAAATCTTATATCGCCTTATGATCGACCGAATCCGTTGACGAAGCGAATACTTCACCTTATGCAATGGAGTCAGGCCGTTGGAATCTCTGCTGAGGAGCAGTTCTCTGGGTGCAGGGGGTGCGGTCCTGATCTTCAACTGCTCCGCCCCATTGGTCACGGCGAGAGAATGGACTTCTTTTATGGCTGTCTGCAAAAGAAGGAGGAAATACAAGTTTGTGCCAAGTTGGTACTATAAATCGACACCCATTTCTGTGAATTAGATTCAATTAAAATTAACCGTGGGATTTCCCTAGGCTTTGAAGTTGGTTTTTATGTATAAAATAGATGCTTAAAACCGGCAATGATATGCATATGCAACAATGTTATTGAAATATAAGATTTCCTATTACTCGCAAATCTCAGTGATATTCTGAGAAACGGCTGAATGTACAGAAAAGTACTGAACATTAACATGGTTAATTCCATAGTTCATTTTTATATTCCGGTTCGGTTCTATAATTCCGCCTCCTTAATTTTACCGCGTATGTCCTTAAATACAGATCTCACGTACTGCTTACACGATAATCTCTTTTTCTCTTTTCTGGCTTGTTGACTCTCCAAACTTAATTTCTCCACATCCATTGGTCATATTAGACCGGACTTCGTAGAACGAAGAATATTAAGAACTTCTATTATGAAGTAAAGAATAAGAAGAAAGAAAAGAATGTATGAAAAGTGAAATAAATATGTTATTATTATTATTAATTTGAATCATTCGGAAATATATTAAACGTTAATTCCGTTTGTAAAGTAATTAATATATCCTCGAATAAAAACATATACTCAGAATGCGATACTGTTGGAAAAAATGTGATACACGTAAAATAATAATAATAACACGACTTTATTAAAGGGTGAGATTAAGACTTATTTCTCTATTCTTACATCCAACCCTAAGTAATTACGGATAGAAAGAAAGAGGTATTGGGAGTTGGAATAAAGAAAAGCAATAAAAGAAGGAACTATTATGTGGGTTTGAAATAAACCTTAGTCTGCACTAAGGAAAAATTAAAACTCAGCAGGAAAACTCCCACGTGAATGGGGGCGTGAAAAACCTGCGAAACCTACTGACAGTGGCCACTAAAATGTAAAAGAAGAGGGGAAAATAAGTAAAAGAAAAGTGCCAACAACAAAGCTGGAAAAAAAACAGACAAAAAGAAATGCATAATTGTTACAAATAATTCAGTTAAAAACAGATGCTGGATTTGAAACTATAAGAAATAGGCAGAAATATATGATTAAACAATAATAAAAGGAATAAGGAAATATAGAATAAATATGAAATATTGGAATAATGAAAAATAATGAATAATAAACTGAAAAAAAAATATTTACATAAACATTTCAAATCAATATAGCAGTAGTAACGTCAACTTCTTAAAGGATATTAATAAAACATAAAGGAAATATTACAATCAACACAATAATTGAAATATAATTAAATAGATACAAAAACTTAATTCTACCAATGGAAATGTCAACTTCTCAATCAAAATAGATAAAACATGAAAAAATAGCGCAAAATAGTAAAATGTAACTATGAAAAGAAAGATTTAAAATTACTTGCACCACCTGAAGAAGCTTCCCGCGCTTCGCGGTGCTCCCGCAGGAGTTCGTGACGATCAATTTAAAAGCCGAAGCTCCATAACAAGACGTTTCTGAATGAAAAAGTGCAGTAAACGACGTAAATAATACGATGAAAAACTCTACTCAACCTTAGGATAACACTAACCAGAACTTGTGGTACAGCATCCAGAAACTTCTTCACCGCGGGGTTCGCCGTCGTTTCTAGCAGTAACTTGCTTCCGTGACCTTCCCAAACCACCTGCCGAAGACGGCTCACGGCCCTTTCGTGGATCCAAGTCCTTATGTTGGCTCTCTTGGGACCCCTCGCTGCGGCACCCGTCGCCTCGCTTTCCTCGGCGTTGCTCCCTTTCGTGACAGAAAAATAGTTTGCATTGGATAAACGTGGGGCAGAGAAATCGATCACGCCGTTATACGCGGCAGAATTCTTCCTTAAACTATAGAATTAATATATGTATAAGAATTTGTACTATAATTTTATCGATTCCTCTTTCACAATCCCGATTTAAATGTAATTTAAACAGAGGCGTAACCAAAAGGGAGGTAAAATCGATATTGTTAGGCGTGACTTCGTGGAAATCCATAATGCAATGAAAGTAAACATGTAAGTAAACAAAAAGATGTAAGTAATCTTAGGAAACCGGTCGCAGCAGAATAAATTTTAGTGTGGAAAAGTACTAAGTCTTTACTTTCATTGCAAAAGGGAGGTTTTGGGGGTTCAAACCCTCCAACTATGAACGAAACAAAGCGACAGGATCGCCACCGCAGTTGTGATACACAAACACAGCAGGAGATTCGCAGGGTGTACATGTTTAAATAAATAATTTTTTATTGTCGTTAGATTTTGGGCGGAAGTACTCGTACCCCCTGGATTATAGGCAATTCAGTGCTCCAAACGACCCCCTCCCCACAGACAAATCTTGGCTACGCCACAGAATTTAAGACTTTAACTGCTCCCATCGTCTGCTGACGATTCTGGCCTTTTCTCTCTGTTTCGTGTAATATGGTCTCTTTTACATGCACATCACAGGGAAGCTATAGAAATATAGACTAAGAAAATAATTTGCACCTCATTCAGATGACAAATGACGCTACTCAAAAAGCTGCTAGCGTAAAAAACATGTTTTATGCATGTGATTCCAAATCCACAATATTCGTATAGTGAAAATGAAAATGCTTTGGAATAATAAAACATATTCAGAAAGATGTGATACTACAATGGTCGAATCGAAAAGAACCAGTTCAACTTTGACTGGAGCAAAACCGGAACTGAACCGATATATTTTTTTTTTCGTTGAACCGGAACGAAAACCGAAAAGGAAAATGTTATGGTTCCATGCTCTGCCAAAAATGCCGATGAAAATCTATTTCAATAAAGACTTCTTGTATGGAAAAGGGTTACTTGACACGGAAGGACTTGGCACGATAGGGCGTACACCTAGGAAAATTCTTAAGGAGAAACGGACATGAATAACATCTGACGGAACCGGGACTCGATTGGGAGACCTGGGTTCGAGTCCCTGTTCCGTCAGACTTTTTTCATGTCCGTTCCTCCTTGGGAAGACTTCCTACTGTCAAACATTATATCAGAGAGATCTTGTTCCCATTCATTGCCATGCCGATATGAATGCTACTGAGCACTGTCTACCGTCAGGGTTCCGGGGCAGTTGGTCGAAGGACAACTGGTCGAATGTCTCAGCGACGAAATGTCCAGCGACGGGTTGTCCCATCGACTAGTTGTCCTTCGACCAAGTGACACCGAACCTACCGTCAGGTATAGTTTACAGTTTAAAATACATTTTATTAAGCAAAAGCATTGCCTAACTTAGCGGTCTATTTAAACCAAATTTTCTCAAATTTAAATAGTATAAAATAATTTATTTAAGTTATGCTCGGTGTGATATTTGCGATATTATGTATCTGTGTGTATTTTACGATAAAGATGTAATCATACAGCTGTGGAGTAGCCAGGATGGGGGGCTCGTGGGGTCCCTGCGATTTTTCTATCGTAAAATACTCCTGTACTTAAGCATATTAAAACGCCCCATAACAGTGAACTTTTTACTATACCACAGAATTTGGTATAGTAAAAAGTTCACTGTTATGGAGCGTTTTAATATGTTTAATATTAATAATTACCACAAGGTTAGCCCTGAGTCTGTATCGTTTACTCCTGTACTTGGTTAGCACGACTCAGAGGAAGACCTAAGGAACGGATAATATAGAAATAAAGTAATTTATTATTTTTAAATAAATCTTTCCGTATGCCAACTACCAGTGGCATAGCCAAGGGTTAACTATGTGGGTTCTGAACCCTCCCTTAGAGCCCGTGGGGTCCGTATCCTCGCTTTAGTTCCTGATTAATGGCTAATCCTAATTAATGATTTCTAATGAATTATTAGAAACACTTCTATTTTCTCGTTAGTTGGTCCCTGCGAATTGTTTATCGGAATTGAAAATTCAGAAATTGTAGAGATTTCCCTCATCTTCAATCTTCATCCTACCATTGATTTTCCGTGGACTTAATTTTTAAATGTGTTTTAACAGGAAATGCATGAACTCAGACTCGCGAATTGCATCTGTTATGCCCCTTGTTTAACCACAAACGTTTTAAATATTCTGTGTTTTAATCGTATTTTTTGGAATTTCTAATCAAAACAATACTCCACGGCAAAAATGAGAATCGGTTTTACTTTCTTCGCTACTTGGTTCGATTTTTGGAGCATTATTTCTAAATAAATATTGCCAAAGAAGTAAAGCGTGCAAAAGATGGAAAAACGATATTCTTGTGGTAGAGAAATTTTGAGTCATCAGGATTAGCAAACAGGATACTTTCGTTAAAATAACGACGAATAATGGTAAGCAACTATCCTCTTATGAACCCTTGATTTCATACCGCTGTCTTATCAGAGCAGCATATCACGTTTTGAATTTGTTCCTCAATGCATTTGTATTAAGAGTTACCGATATTGGATAGATAATTACAGATACACTAGTTTTAAGCGCTCCCTCTTTATGCGTGAATTTCTTCCTGTCCCTGTCAAACGTAACACGTGGTAAAAATGCAGCTTAAGACGCTCTGCCATCCACTTATAAGGTGGATTTTTCCAGTCAATAGATGCATTGCAACTCCCTCGAGTTGAATGTCTACCTCATTTGATCGACCATGGACTTTGAACAATTTCTGTATCGCCTTCCTCGGCTTTCCTCGTCTATCTGGAGGTTTCTTTCGGTATTCTTCTTTATGATAACTAACACTTTGATAAGAAAATGAAGGTATCACGAAACAATAATCTTCAACCCCCGGTAGGAGCCTATACTAGCTCCAAGATAGAGTGGGATATTCCCCTTAAGTCTCTTCATAAGGAGGAACTAAGAAGATAAGAATACGCTTGACGATGTCCTTTTGTAGCAAACACAAGTTGTAAACATATCAGATTAACCAGAGTTGCGATGAAGTGTTTTGTTGGCTCTTGAGCGTAGTCTTGGAAAGACTGCACTTTGATGAACTCTAACCTTTTTTGCTACATGATTCGCTATCCGTAATGGTGTATCTGTAAAAATTGCTTCATTTTTAGAGAATATGACGAAAATGAAGCAATAAAAGAAGGCGATTTCTTTGATAAAAATTTCACTATATTAAAGTATTACTTCAGCAGTATGACGAGAATAAACCAATAAATCAATCTGCAAGCTAACCAAGAATCAAACCGATCTATCGCAGCGTTCCCTCTGGTTATCGCATCTTCAGCTTTCACTAAATATAGCAAACTAAAGAAGATGCCCTTTCGCTTTAAGGTTGGAAACACGTATTTATAAATTAAACACCTAAAAAAACGTTCACTGCTTTTTTACAACCTTCCAAGAAATAAATGGTTTTAATATCCCACTTAAAACCCTGTCCAGGATATATAGCGGTTTTTCACTCAGCTTCCTGAAAAGCGTCTTCAGCGGGTTTTACTGTATAAGCACAATATTGATTATTACAGTAGATTAATCAGTTAACGATTTTATCGCATGATTATAATTCTTAAACATTTTGCTACTGAAAATTAATAAAACTATAAATTATTATATTTAACTATATACTCGTATTATTAGTGACTTAACCTTTGATTATAAGTACCTAACTTAATTATTAACTAACTTCGTATTCCTTCAACTCATACATTTGCTTATCTAATATTACAAAACTGGGAGTAAAAATATTGTATAAAGCTAAAAATAGTGAAAATCGTCTGTTGTACTAAAAAGCTTAAAAATAGTGAAAAAAATTCATTTCTTTTTCTGCGCCTCAAGTAGAGTTATGGGGTGCTTTCTACTGAAACAATTCAATTAATTCTTTACGAATTGCCTAAAATTTTCGTTTATTTTAATTACGGTAAATGAGGGAAATGTGTTAATTTATTATATATATTAGCCACTTTTCTTTAAACTATGTCCATTACTAAATTATAAATTTTTTTCCTTGGCAAAAAAGGCGTTCACTTGAGCAAGAATAATATTGGAATTCTTTCCCATGATTTGGGATGGTTTCCATTCCGTTTGTCAACCCGCAATAGCTCTCGCCCCCAGGGAATCCCCACCCTTCGTTATTGAATAGCACGGGGGTTAACAGTAGACATAAATAGCTATTCGTTTTCGCGTGACGAATATGTTTTTTAGAAATATCATTTTACGAGAACAGAATAAAAGAAAAAACCAATACTAAGGCCAGGTCCCTTACACCCCTATCTTGGAAATTCTCTCAAATGGTTCTTTGTTTAAATACATGGATTAGAGCAGTAAATTAAATCAATATCTTTTGTTTTGGCCTTAGTTAGAAACCCTTTTTCGAACATCCAATTAAATGTATCCTAGAAACTGTTTCCCTCTCGGATCTTAGTGTTCCTAAAAATTGCATAATCGAACAGAGAATAACTGCAGATTTCTACAAAATGCTCATTTTTCTTTACTTACGAAATAAATACAAAAATATAAATGTTTCAATGCTCTCAATAACACAAGCCACTGAAAATTCACAGGATCTATGTATGTAAATATGAATGTTTTCATTTTCAGTATATTTGTAGGAGAAATTTTTCCAACCCCTAGATTGTAGGCAATTTTCCGTGTGCTCCAGCGATTTCAGGACTCCCTTTAGAGAAATCCTGGCTACACCCCTGTCATACATAAACACACGTAAAGAAAATAAAGTAAACATTTTTCACTATGATTTAGATATGGTTACAGAATATCGCATAGTAAAGTAACACAAAGACACACTGAATATACAATTATTGTAATAAATAAAAATCGACAAACGGTGGGATGGTTAGAATGCTAAGATATCGGGTTTGAATATGGGCTAGGGATGGGTATCAGTGGGATAAATGGTTTTTCTGCATAGGGTCTCGGAGTTTCCTTTTCTTTCCAGTTGTTCTTACTACTCGCTGTAATTGTTCAAGAATAGACGTTGCTGGGTAATATAAAATAAGCTAAGTTAATGATCAGAGTAGATGGTGAAAAACTAGAACAGTTAGATAATTTCTCTTACTTTTGAAGTCCTGTCTTGGGATGGGAGGTTTGCAGATGAGGTTTGAAAAAGAATAGCATTGGCCAAGGAAGCTTTCGTGAAACGAAGAGAACTGATGACTTGAGATCTTGATAAAGGAATCAGGAAAAGATTGGAAAATCCTTGATGGAGTGTTTTGCTATATGGATGTGAAACGTGGACTTGACATCAAAAGGTTAGAGGCATTCGAGATGTGGGTATGGCGTAGAATGGAAAAATTAAGTTAGGTTGCTAGGGAAACAAACACAGAGGTACTAGAGATGGTCGGGAAGGAGAGGGTTTTAATCGAAGTAATTAAACGTAGACAGAGGGGATGGGTGGGCCAAATATTTAGGGGAGAGGGATTGCTAAAGAATGTTATTGAGGGAAGAATACAAGAGAAAAAGCAGAGGGGAAGATAGAGGCAAAAGTTGTTAGATCACAGACAAGGTGGGGTGGGTAGATTTAGATTATTAGAATTAGAATTTTACCCCGCGAGCCGCCGATTGGCGTATGGCAGGGGGTGTATCAACACCAAATATTCGTACCTAATCTATCCTGTTATCCTCTCTAACGCTCCGAGGAAAAAATGACCAGAAGTAGCTATCTGTTCTAGCGATTATCTCCTTATATCGCTTGGTCGACGCCTCTCGTAGATCGCGTTCGTTTCGAACTGGAATTATGATGTCTTCGACCTCGTCTGAAAATTCTGGGCTGATGAATTTATCGAACAGCTTCCGTCTGTATTCTGATCTTCTATCCTGTAGTGAACTCCATCTGAGGGAGTTTATCATGGCCGTAACGCTGCTATCGAATCTGAAATCTCCGCTAACGAAACGTGCCGCTCTACGTTGAACCATCTCTAAATCTGAGACTAGGCCCACTTCAAGTGGATCCCACACAGCGCTGCAGTATTCGAGATTGGGTCTGACCAAAGAAAAATAAGCAATTTCCTTGACTCTTGACTGACATCCTCTAAGAGTTCTACTTGTTAATCTTTGCATTTTATTAGCCTTTCCTACAAGATCACGAATATGTTCTTTGACTTTGGGTAACTTTGACTTTGGGTAACCGGGAGGTGAAGGAAATGGCGATTAGTGGAGAATATTAGGGCACTTGAACCTACCATAAGGTAGAAAACTTATGATGATGAATATGAAATAAATTTAAAAAACTAAAATAAATTCCTAATGTTCGCAAAATTTCCTATTTTTAACCCATTATAGAAACAACTGTAGCAAAAATCTGATGTATGTATTATCTCTACTGCAATGAAGCTAAACAACAGATTTAACGCTACCATTAAGAAGCAATCTGAATTAAGCAACGAGCGAAACTAATGAAAGATTACTCTTGATTTTCTTTCAAATAATTATTAGCCATAGACTTATCAGCAAGGCCATCAATATGTGTTCCAAAATCCTTGAGCTTTAAATTCACGGTATCATATCATTATCTTTATTATGAATTTTCATTTCCTTATAGCGCCAAATTTGTGGAAAAGGAAGATATGCCAATAATAAGCTATCATGAACTCTGGTTTGGAGAACGAAGTTTTAATTCTATATGTATACATGTGCTATAAAGAAAACGAAACTTACACGGAAAAGTAATTTTTTTAGCAGATTATCAATTTAGCAACCGGGAAATGGAAATACAGTAATGAAATATCTGTCCGTTGGTGACCTCGGTATCTAACATCCTGTCTCCGATTACTATATCGTGGTACATTTTCAATGAATATAAACTGGGAGTTTATATCTTTCTGAGATTTCAGTCTCTTCATTTTAGGTCTTATGTTTCTTTTTGACTCGATAAATGATAAAAATTGTAAGATGTGTAAGCCATACTCCTTTTAGTGAGAGAGATAATGCGCGGTCTAAATTTGGGACAAAGGTACGACACCATTATCTCAGTCACGGATAATATTATTAATTACGTTGATCACTCGAGTTGCAAAACCGGCTACACAAGACCTTTAAGAAACAAAACAATCTGAATTTCTCACACAAAAACTGAGCTTAGCCGCCAGTTTCAGGTAAAGTTGCGTGAATTGCCAGGAAGAAGTACGCCATCTGCTTCATCATGTCAGAGCTCTCCGTTATTTTATACGAAAAGAAGCACTCGGGAAAGTTCCGCGGCCAATAACTGCTGCTTACATAATACCTCCGTTCCGTTAAATTACAAGGAGTAGAGTAACGTTTTTAAAGATAATTTTTTTCCTCGGAATGCTGCGGCGAAACGAATCAACAAATCATAGCAGTTTAAAGACAACAAAGCAGAGCAGATCGTTCAGTAAATTCGGAATTGTATAATAAGAAATATTTCTAAAATTTTTTGTCATTAAGTTATGCTTAAACAGTGTTAAAAACAATCCTGTCTATCGAGCGCAAACGCACAAACTGATACAAGAACAAAAAAAATTGTAAAGGAAAACTGGTTTCTGCTAATGCAACTAACGGAATTTAAAGGGAAATATCTGATCGAAGAATTAAAATCGATGGAACGACGCAAGGTCAAATAGAATAATCTACTTAAATAAAGAGAAAACTAGAATGCAACAGGCACCTGATGAATCTATGAATTGAGACATGTCGCCTCTAATAAAAAATATATAAATGCGGTTAGTTTTCCTGCTTCAACCAGAAAGAGTTAAAAAAATGAAGATAGATTAATGGAAATAGATGAGAGAGGAATGTCTAGTCTCAGCTGAAAATTACTAAGAGTCCATTTTAAATGCATCTTTAGCGTGTATATTAATTTATTATAACTAAATAAACTATATTGTATAGTAATAAATAATATAATAAATTTAATCCTCAAATAAAGAATTTTCTAATTAGCAATCGTATTAGTAGTGGGGGCAGATAAAGTAACTCTTTAGTTAGGGGGGTATTTGCAAGGGCGGAGGGGGCCGAGGTGAGACAACTTCTTTATGAACACATCTACAATTACTAGAATACAACAACTACTAATAAATGCATTAAATACATAGTGATCGTGAAAAAGCTTCATAATCTGATTTGAAGCTCTTTTGTCAGATCCTAAGCAAATTGCTAGTACCAAAAGTCATCAAAAGGGGGGGTATTACTCCCTTCGCACCTCCCCCTGGACACTCTACCCAAGAGTGGTATGTAGAATGATTACGTCAAAATGATTCGGTAACTCCAATGATCGCAGTGCGCGCTTGTTCTACATTATCTCTGTGAGAAAAGTGTTTCCCAACGTTACTTAAAAAACTAAGAGAATTTATTAGCATTAAAAATATTCAACAAATTTTCCGCTGGAAGTTGTTTTCTGAGCAAATAGGACAAAATATAGCTTGCGACTACGCTTTTAAATACATTTTGCCGAAATCCCACGACTTTCCGTCTCTTACATCTCAAACATACGCTTCAAAAGCTTTTCAGAAGAAAACTGTAATTTTAGTTAGAGACGAACTTCAAGCAGAATTTGACGCTAAAATTTCCAGATTTTATTTACAATTATAGGAATAAAGTATATCGTTGATACAGTATTAGAAAAAATCACGAGTTTATTTCGAATATAGCTTTGCCGCTTTATGCGCGATTATGCAAGTGATTCACCGGAAATGAATCATTCTGTAACTTTCGGCAGAAAGAGAACTAAGTGCTGAATGAATTCATATTTAACAGCGCGGGCCTTCCCCTATAAAAATGCGTTGCCTCATGCTTCATGGTGGTACTTACCGTAAGTAAATAAAGAGGGAAAGGAAAGAGACGATCAGTGAGACAAAAATAATTGAAGTTGACGATAACTAATTAAGCAAAAAAAATTGAACGTTAGTTGCTATTTTGTTGCAAACTTTAATGCGAGAAAATCATAATAAACATCCAGATATCCTTGGATAGCTTTAGCTTACTCGGTAAGGGATTTCATCGCAAGAGAAGCTCGCAACTTTTTATGTAATTCTCGGAGAAAATATCGCAAGTTTCCCAGAATATCCTAGTATACAGGATGACTGAAGAGTAAAATTTTCTAGATACGTCCTCGCAAATGGCAGTTTCGAAAGAACTTTGGAGATATCCCTAAGAAATCTTACTCTGGAAATATTCGAAAATGTGATTTACTCTCGAGCATTATTTCATCTGGAATTGCCTTACTCGGTCACTTTTCAAGGCGTAACTCACGGCTGTGGTGCAACCGCTTCTCGGCTGCGAAGGTAATGAAGTTGGGTGAAGATTACTTATGGATGTTTTTCCCATCGTTATCGTTGTAAGAAGCGCCTATGCTATGAGAGGTAAAACTTTCCGTATTTAACCACCTCGTAAGCACTACATTAATTTTCATTAGTAGTTTCATGCCGGAAAAAGAGACATGGAGGTACCTTCGATGACGGTTCCTTCTGCCTTGGTCATACTTCCTGCTCTTATGACGAATGGAACATTTTTTCATTCGTCTCTTGGCCAAGGACGGAGAAATATACACATTTAATTTAATTTTGTCTCAATCTTATCATGGCTGCGATAGTAATAAAACTACTGAGGTATGAACGATATTTAATAACGGAATTAACTACGTCTCTTCTTGTTGAATACGACGTAAAATAAATTAGATTCAACCGATTCGGGCTAGATGTTGCAGAATTGTATCGTCACAACTATGAGAACTGTCATTCGATGGATAATTATACTGCAGTTCCATGGACGTTTTCCACTTAAATCATTCTGGCTCAGTGAAAAGAGCAAATACCTCATTCCTCAGTATGATCATAATAATAATCTTGCCTCATTCCCTCTTCGGAGCTTGTGGTAGCCAATGGAGGAGGGTGTGAGGTTCAAACACTCCACTGGGTTGAATACCGTACTAATAGACCTTAACTGACGAAGATAATTCGCTCCAGGTTCACCTTCGTAAGGAGAAATGAGATTTTCTTTCAAGGTTTCAAATCGTCGAAGAGGAAGATATACCGCCACCGAGTTATAATAAATCAATCTAAAGCAACCTTGCGCAACTTAACTTTTCAGCAGGGAAAAACAGGATGGATACCATTATACCGACCATTTGGAATTCCTTGTGGATGCGCTACGATGCACACGCATCCATGAAAACACTCTCTCACCGAGTCCGGAATACAGCGATGTGTATATCTCCGCTGGCCAGAAAACTTGCATACAAAATGAACGTAGTTCGTCCGACTCAATGACGAAGAGTTGTAGAAACATGTACGTAAAGAATATTAAGAATCGTGGGGTGATTGAGGAGCTAGCAAGTATTATAGCAAAAACTAAACCAAAGGTGTGAAGTTGCAACTTGTGGAATTTATCGTATGCGCTATCTCTGAGATCTAAGTATATCAACAAGCAGAAACAGGTATATCGCACCTTAAAATCGTTCCCCAGCCCCGGATGTAACGTGTTGAAAGCAACTTTACACGGAAGATACAATCGGCGGCATTTCTATCGATTACCCTTTCACGATCGACACCGCAAAAACCCGAAGTCACGGATGGATCTCCGTTCACCTTCTCCCGTTGCTAACAACACTGCCCGTTGCGACGGTCTCGCTGAATTATTGAGCAATCGGCCACGGGGATTGTTACTTCCCATTATTACCTCCCTTTTTACCGGGGAATGGCTCCTCCCAAGGCTTGTGAAGGGGTATACGGAGTAAGGGAAGGGTAAATTAACGCTCCTGCAAGATTAAAGATCGCTTAAAGGAGTTCTGACTCAATTCTCAATGTTTTCAGGGACCAGGTTGTTTCCGATCAATGCCTTGACCTCGTAGTCTACTGATGTCCAACCCGCGACCCACAGACCGCACGCGGCCCTACAACCGATTCTCTGCGGCCTGCGATACTTTTATCTTAAATTTTCACGTAATTATCTTCCTTAAAGTTTGGAAGTCTAAAGAGTGAAAAAAGCGGAGATTGACTTGAATATGCACTGAGATAAAATAATAATATAAAAACATAAGTAATAATAAGGATAATAAACCCCTCTTCCACGGTTATTTTAAACGTTTAATATTTAATACGATTTACATAAAATTAAATATTTTACGCGTATAAAATAAAACAAACAGGAAATTTACATCGTGGAAATTTTAAATCTAATTGTAATAAGACAATATAAAGGTCTTTGCCGAGCTATATATATTCCAAAATACTGTGAAGTGTAGTATCTACGTTCTATGAAGTTATATAGATAGATATTCTTATAGCCACTGCTGGCCACTGGTAGTAAAACTAGGAAATCCCTGTCATAATTAAAAGGTACTGTCATCTTCATTTTTGATCGCTGAGTGCCGACTGCGATAGACGAGCGCAGGATTTTCCGCGAACGATACGCAAAAGTAATCGATTAGGGAAGTAGAGTCACTGTGCATGCAGCACCTGCCACAAAAGGCGGCTAGCAGGGTAGTTAAATAGACATAGAAATAGGGGAAAGAGCGGTCCGTGGAACCTTGGAGGTCTCTTAGGCGTATTCTATTTTCAATTTTTATATTAGCGTAATGGTGAAGACGTTTGATAAAAATTATCACCGAGAACACCTGTAGCTCATTCCAGAATTAGAAAATAGCATTTCACTCAAATGTATATTTTTTTTTAGCTTTCCAATATTCCCGTAATATTTGTCTCCAAACATGGTAAAGGTCATAAATTCGAAAGAGGAATACATGAGGATATATACATAAATTTATTAGACACTAGAGAGATCGAGAGGTGAATATGTCCCCCGCATTCTCACAACTGGTTGCGGAGTTTTGGATTTTAAGTTGGGCCTTGTCGGAGAACAGATGTCGATTCTGACGAAAGTGAAAGAAACCTCACATAAGAAGTAAAAAATTAAAAGACTTTTACTCTTTTTCGCCGACTTCATTCCAGGCTCAACTCAGTCTCAAGTAATGACACCGACCTTCACCGTTGGGACAGATATGTCGGCTGATAATTGGCAAACCTCATCGGCTCCCGACTTTCGTTTTTAAATTTTAAAAACATATACGTATTTCTTTTTTATATATAATTCTTATTTTCTGTTTTTAGCTTTTATTTTCCTCTGTGTTTTCGCGGTTTTTTCTTTCCCCTTATCGTGTGGGTTTTCTAAATTCTAAAATCTAAACTCAACTTCAACAACATATTCAAGGTTAAAAATACATATGCAGTACCAATCCTTACACACTCATTTGGCATTATAAAGTGGTCGCAAACTGACCCCGAAGACTTAAATAGAATTAATTGAACACAGCTCTCTGAAAATCGAATGCTACATTCAAACTCCTGCATCGAGAGGATAACCATCGACCGAGAAGATGGAGGAATAGGGCTGATAGGCATTGGGATACTTCACAACAAGCCGATAAAAACTTAAGAAATTACTTCCATTACAAATACACTGCGCTATAATCGAAGCAAACAAACAATACTCCACGAAACCTGAAAGAAGAACAGAATCCACAATTTATACAAACTAACACAGGAGAGCAAAAGAAAGAAACTTGGACTAACAAGATACTGCATGGTTATCACTACGGTATTATGCAGAACCCGGTTATAGACAAAACGCTTACATATAAATGGCTGACAATAGGACATATTCCCGGAGACTGAAGGATTTCTACTAGTCATTCAAGATATCATAATAGCCATAAAGAACTGTAGGAAACACATACTAAAGGAAGCAATAGATACAGATATGTACAGAAAGTGCCACCAATATATAGAAACGACAGATTACATAACAGGAGGATGCAGATTGCTGGCTGGAACGGAATCTACAGAGAGACACCATAGCAGCAAGAGTGATATATCAGGAACTTGCACTTAAATGCCAATTGATAGAAATACGCATACCATATTTTAGGTACGAAGCTGAAAATATACTAGAAATGATGACTACAAACTCTTTTGGGACCGAACCCTACATACGGACAAAACAATTATCCACAACAGACCGGACCTCACTCTTATTGATAAAAAACGTACTTGATTGACATAGCCATCCCCAACGACGCCAATATCCAAAATAAAGAAGAAAAAAAATTTCCAAAAACACCCCATTAGCACAGGAAAAGCAGCTCTGGAAACAAGATAGTCACGTCAGCATGGCCGTTACCGGAATTGCAACCAAAAATTTTTATACACCTGAAAAATTAAATATCCACAACAATATCCGCACATATTCAAAAGGCAGTCATACTAAAAACAAAATCAATAGTAAGAAAGTTCCTAGGAATGCAATAAAAAGGTATTCGACTTCGTAAAGACCCGTCAAAATACCGGAAATTGACCACGAAAGGTGAGAACAATCAAAATAATAATAATAATAATTTTGAATTCGATATATATCTTAATACATCTTAAAGTTACAATATAAAAGTTCGATTTCAGTACTTTAACTATTAGAGATTTTAACATAAATTAATGTTAATAACTGTTATGTTAAGAAGACCAACCTAAGGCTCATCTGCTAAAAGCAACGCATTACAAGTGGCGCATTGAACACAGAGAAAAATCAAAACAATTTTTTTACGTATTTACATATAAAAAAAAAACTCATCTACACATGAAAACGGGTAAGGGTGACTTTGCGCAAGATGGTGCGCACCCAGGAAAAATCCCAAGGAAGAATGGACTTGAAAAAAGTCTGACGGGACTTATTATCGATTATAAGTATATTTTATGGCAAGGTTAAGACGTATTATTATAGCTTGGTACGGCGTTTCTGACATAAGTGAAATAATTGATCTCTGAGCTATAAAAGTTTGGTTCAGAAAACGGACCCTCAAACTACGGCCTCCTGCGGAAGGTTTTAACGTGGCCTACGAGCAAATTGGATGTTATACTGAGTACACCCTCGTATTGAGGAGTTTAATATTCCTTCTTTATTATTTTCGGGCCTTTCTATTGCATTAAAATTAGATTAATTTTTACATTTGTAATCTACTTCATTTATTCCATTTTAAGCACGAGACATTATATAATTGAACACTCATAAAATAAAGACCCTTTGGTCCGATCTGTCTTTGACACATCTAAACTAGGGGCTCTCGAACATACAGAGTTTTGTTTAGTATTAATTCGTTCTATATTTATTGCTAGCTTACAATAAGAAACTCTGCGATGAAGCAACAGGAATCCACTCGAGCGCAACAGTTTATAGAAGTAAAATTTGGCCGCTTGTGAATTCGAATGGTATCTAATTCACCAATCTGGCGTGTTTTGGTATTTATGCTTGATAGGCCACCGGATTCGAATCGTGGATGACAGGAAACGTTCTCGAACGGCTAAAAGATAAGATTAATAACCTTCATTGCTTCTGATATTCTAAAGGGTCGAAATTTTGAAGATATTTATGATCGATTTTTGTAGAACTGAAACCTTTTTGAGCTAACTGCGTTTCCATGAAATATTGTAGGATATCTCAAAAGAGATGAAGTCGTACACAAATTGTATTAGTAACTATGGAGACTGGTAAATATTTGCTTTTGGTATTGGTTCATACATGGTTAAGCTGTGTATTCATCGATTTTGAAACGCCCCTTCTTCTCAATCCCTTAGTGTTTGCGTGACATGTTATTACGTGACTGGTCATAACCGATCCGAAACTTAAAATCGCCCTTTAGACGCGATTATCCCAATGAACGTCATGATAACGTTATGCTAGTCTAAAATGATTTATGAAATATAAAAAATAAAAAGTTTCAGAGCAAACATTTCTGTTAAACAGCAACAACAAGTTTAAGAACAGAATTCGTTGTGTAGGGTTTGATTGGAACGATACCATTAATAAGATGTCATTGCTCTTACAGTGAATTAATTAGTGTTTTATATTTCTCACACAACTGTGAAGATTTGTGAATGGTAAAAATAATTAGAAATAGGGATGGATCAAGAAGAGCGATTTTCAGTTTTAAAATATCTATTTTTAATATCTTAAATTTCTAATGACGCAACACTAACACGTCGTTGTCCTGGTGGGAAGGTATAACTTTGAGAAAGAGCCGCACTCAGCCTATATTCTGCCCGGGTGCGAACATAATTCTCTGCCATTTAAAATTAAATACCAAAACCTTTCACTTCATGATTTGCAAGTAAAACTTATTAAAAAACAAGTGTTTTATGACTTCGATCCCAAGTATACATTGGTCACAAAACAATACATATTCCATCTCTTGACGTAGTAAATGGTCATTATGAGTTAATACTTTACATTTTTCTTGAGTAGCATTATCTTAGCACTCCGGAAGTGTCAATAAAACACGCAAAGCTATTGGCAAATTAGGAAAGACTCCGATCAAATCTCTCATAAATATGTTTTCCAAATCTTGAAGAGGATTTACTCTTGGTGCTAGAAAATCTTTTATCGAATCCAATTCTTCGATTAAATCCGCTGCACAAATATTCCTTTCTCGTCTTGAGTTATCCGTAATTCTATCTCCTAAATTTTTGCAAATCTTTAATTTCACAGCATAATCTTTCCTAGATAGGTCGTGTGTATCACATAGAAAACATCAAATAATGTTGTTTTAATAATAATAATGGTTGGCTACGCTTCTGTTGCCGCACCAGCCCGGGTGCGATGCACTCCTTGCACCTATAAGGCGGCGCGGCTCTGCTCTGAGTTAGAATATAATTGAAGATACGGATATTTCTACGAGAAAATTTATTTACACGCAAATCTTTGTTTTGTTTTGCAAGTTATGACGCTCTACAGACAGTTTTTCAAAGTTTATGAAAATAACTAAGACGATGCGTTTGTAAGTAACGTGACTTTTAAGTTTTAAGGTAACTGTTTAGTCACAGTTTCATCATCTTCAAAATATTACAAGGTTGTTTGCCATTGAAATATGGTAAACCTATCCATCATATATCATTCTATATATTTTAATTATCTCTGGAACCAAACGGAAACATGTACAAACCAATTGTGTACTTGTTCTATCGTTATTTAACTCGCATTGCATACCAATTTGGGATTGTAATTCTTTTACATTTACATTAGTACCCCGCGAGCCGCCATATGGCGTATGGCAGGGGATGTGAAAACACCGAACCTACTAATAAGCTACATGATTGGTATTCCCAATACTATTTTGAAAAAGTGATCAGTAATAGGTATTCGTTCTCCTTGAAATCCCTCGAAATCTTTTTGTCGTCTCGTCACGGAAATCGCGCTCTCTGAGAACGGGAATAACGACAACGCGTATTTCGTCGAGTAAATCAGTACTTCGAAATTTCTAGAACAACATCGGTTCTTCGGACCTTAAGGGATTCCCAGCCGAGGGTTTCGATGATTTCTGATTTACATTACTATCGAAACTACAATACCCCTTAGCGAAACGAGCCGCTCTGCTTTGTACGCGCTCTAGCTCCTAGATCAAACCCTTCCCGTGTGGTTTCCATACTGAGCAATAATACTTAAGTTAAGGACGAAAGAGCGAGAAATAAGCCACTTTGTTGACACTCCATTGATCACCCCTGAGAACGCGTTTTTATTGTAAAAATTAATAAAAAATCTTCTCCTTGAAATACCGTATCAGTAAAATGCACCGATTCAGGTAAAATGTGATTCTCCCACAATCCCAGTCCGCACTACTGAGAACTAAGCATTATGGATGCATGTCCTTCATTGACCACACGAAAGGTACTCAAATTGATTGCATAATACCTATTTCCTCAAATAGCAACGAAAAATTTGAGAGTGGCTTCTACTTGAATAAATATTACAGTCAAATTTAATAACAATCATATAAATCTTAGTCATTTGAGATCTTGACACTTTAAAACCCGGTCAAAGCGTTTTGCAAGCGATACATTTTGCGATTGTCAGCATTTATCGATAGAATTCGCACACACCTCGCGAACCTTACCACTAGGGTGTGTCTTATCGTTCTCGGCGGACGTTCCTACTTGAGATCCTCTCCGGTTGTCCAGATAAAACACAATTTTTCATTCATGGAATGCCGAAGAGATGTTTACGAAATCCTCATTCATTAATTCTAAGAATTCTACATCGGTTTCTGAGCTGCTGCAATGCTTTTATAGTAGAAATTTCATAACTATTATCGCGTTTTTATTATCTTTGATCTAAGTTGAACTACAATTTGGAGATGGTGATATGGTTGATTAAAAGTGAACGTAATGCGATTTCATATCAGCACATTTCCGGGAATAGGCGATGGCAACGAGAGTGAATTCATTCGGACTTACACTCGTGATCTCGAATGATTAAACTCTAAACTGAATCATTACTTTTATTTGCGATATGGCAAAATTTCGCAACTTGCTACGAATGGACTGAGCTCGCAGATAGTCGTATCTTTGAGGGAAGTCGGGCATCAATAAATTATTACGAGAGTAGCCGATGTGTCTCGCGACTGTTGTACCGCCTCTTTGTACCGAAATACATTGTGGGATTCTCAATTTTTGACACTTGAAATTTAACGAGTTTCCTTTCAAATATGGGGTGTGAACGAAACAAATCCATTCCTCATTCATATATATAAAAAGCAAATGTCTGTCCGTCCGTCCCCCTATTTATCTCAGAAACGGCTTAACTTAGAGATCTGAAATAAACTGCATTGTGTTTCTACGATGCTGAAACCCAAAGGAAAACTATTCTCATCTCTGTAAAGGCCCGGGTTCGAACCCAGGAGCCCATAATACGTTTCCATATGAGATAAACGTAAAGTACGTTTTCATGACTTGCAGAGGTTGTTTCTTTTGCAAAATTAAATCAGAAACAATGCTCTACGAAATTGAGACAAGTGTCACAAGAAAGGAAAATAATCATAGAATCTTATTTCAGTCGTGAATCATTCATATAAATTCGAAATTGCGAGAACTTTGATAAAATAGACGTAAATTTCGTGAAATGTTTCGGAAATAAACAACCCATCCCTTTGACGACCAAGGCAATTGTTGTTCATTGATTTCATGGGATATCCCACATAAATGCACGGAGATAATCAGTTAGTATACTTTTCCATAAGAAATGTACGTAAAATAGGTTTTCGTTACCTGCAGAGGTTGTTTCTTTTACAAAATTAAACAATGGTCCCATGAATTCAAGAGGAGAGTCAAAAGAAAGGAAAATGATCATAGATTCTTATTGTAGTCGTGAAATGTTGATATAGATCCCAACTTTTGAAGATTTGGATAAAACACGCGAAAATTTCGTAAAATCTTTGGGAAATAAACAACCCATCCCTTTGACGACTAAGGCCATTGTTGAATCTTGATTTCATGAACTATCCCATGTAAGTACATGGGGATAACCACTTCTTGTAACTTTACTGTAAGAAATTTACGTAAAGTAGGCTTTCATGACTTGAAAACAGTAGATTAAATATTATAAATAATTTATATAAGAAATATATTGAGTTATTATAATGTTATGCGAGAATCGTTTTGTGCTTAGGAGGACTAGATATATACGATAATAGATATATTTTTAAACTAAATTAAGTCCCGTCATGCTTGACGGGGGCGTTTACTAGTTTATAATAAAAACTACTCTTTTCTCTTAACAAAATTACACCCAGACAACTTTATTTACTAACCTAAAGTAATTCTCCAAATATTTTTATGACGATGTTTGCAGAGAGTGAAGGAGGGTAAGAGTGTGAGGGAGAAAGGGAATGCACTAAAGAAGAGTACCGTAAAAAAAGAGCAGAACTGGTGGGGCATATATTGAGACATGAGAGTTGAGTTTAAAAGTGTGTCAGAGGGTATGGGTTCGATACAGAGGGAAGACAAGGGAACAATATCTTGCACAAGTGAGGAAGGATGCAGGAGCAACATTCTACGAAGAAATCAAAAGGAAGGCACAGAAAAGGGGTGAATGGAGATCTATATTCAACCAATCTGAGGGTTGATAACTTTAAGAAGGAGAGTAAAATGAGGAACGCACCCCCTGCCACACGTGTTGAAAGGTAAAAGCAGAGTTTACAATGAAACATGGTTGTTATTTTAAAGCCGATAGACCGAAAATAAATATGTAAAACACATACATCTTGATTTCGGGCGAAATAGGACTTTACATTGTGTCTGCTGTAACGCAACAAGAATTCTATTTTTTTACCGTCGCACAGTGGCTAAAATCTAAAAAGCTGGCCCAAAACACAGAAATGGATCTTTTAAGCGAGGACTTTGAAATTCTGCACTGCTACTGTTGAATAAATTCTGCATACAGCCATGTAAGTCGATTACGTTAACTCTTACGCATCACAATGATACAGGGGGTCAAACTTCACAAAGTTTTGCGAAAAATGCCGGTCTTCGATTTTTCGCAATAACTTCAAGCCGATGCTGAACCCAAATGAGGAAAATCATCGAGTAAAACATAGTATAAAGGACTATAATAAAGGTCAAAGACAGATTGATAGCACTGATATATATTTTCCGATGATTTTTCCTCATTTGGGTTCAGCAGCAGCTTGAAGTTGAAGAATTTCGCGAAAAAAGTAAGACGGGCATTAAAAAAAAGCTTTGTCAAGCATAACCCCCTGCATCATTGTGAAGAGTAGGAGTTGACGCATATGACTTGCATGCAGAATTTATTCAAGAGTAGCCATGCAAAGTTTCAAAGTCCTCACTCAAAAAAACCATTTTCGTATTTTTGGCCAGCTTTTTTCAATTCCAGTCCACTGCGCATCGTTTGAGCATAGGAAGTAGCGATTTTTGGAACAAACGGTGGTCATTAATCTCAGATATCTGCTTAGCTCATGAAGAGAGAGAGCAAGCTTCTTTGCTTATCTTTCGCACAGCAAGATCGACCGCAGAAAGAGATAAGAGCGGAGGGCTCATTGAGAGTTCAGTTGACGGGACTTTGTAGCAATGTAGGAGTTGGTCTGAAAGTAATGCTCCACACTTTTTTCTCACTACGTATGCATTCTGCCAAAGTGACTTTTACACACATGAGAGAATATTGTTACTTGATCAATTTTTCCACATAAACACCTTCAATTTCTATTGCCTTCTCCCCAGCGATTCAATAGGGGATGTATGCCCTGTCAGTACCAGTCCTCACTCTGGATATGGACCCAGGTTTTCACTTTTAACGGGCTTCTTATTCACTCGCCCATTCTCAGAAACCAACTGCACTCGACTGCAGATGTTCTATAGATTTTACACAAACGTTTGTGAATAATTCCTACCATTCTTTTCTCCACGCACAAATAATCACAGCGTTGTCTGTAACGTGTATCACGGTCAGACTTCTTTTTGAAAGCTTCCTACAGCTATGCTGTCTGCAGGAGAGAACTGAAAATATGCGCATACACGCGCTAAACGTCATATAATTCGAACCTACAATTTCCAATTACTAGCATTGTGGGGCTAAAATGTGGGGCATTACTTATTGTCCAATCTTAGTATGTAACCTCACCCTCAGGGGTAGTCAATCGAGTGTCAAAGAGGTGTTAACTCCGCACGAGAAGGGATTGATGTTGGAGCTAGAGCGCGTAAAGTGCACAGCGGCTCGTTTCGTTAAGGGAGACTACTCGTAGGTTCGATAACAGTGTAGTAGAGATGGCCAAAACCCTGGCTGGGAATCTGGGTGAGGATAGAGGAATGATTATAAGCACAAGCTATTCCAGAAATTTTTAAGTACTGATTTGCATAATGAAATATGCGACCATAATGAAATATCGTTATTCCCGCACTCAACAAGGGCGATTTTCATAATATATCTTATATTTCTTTTCCTCATATAATGTTTTTCTTTATTCATATAATATTCATTTAATTTTTCTTATCTACGCACACACTTTTATTGCTAACTAGGTACTAACCTCTTTTGGAAAAGTTGTATTTCTATATCATAATATTCTTTTCTGATTTTAACGACAATTTATTTCTAGTTGTTATGTCTTGTTACGAAATGATGTGTGTGTGTACCATCTTCTTTACATTCCAGATTTGATTAAACTTGCCTTTTTCTTAAATTTTAGTTAACTATCGGTACGTTTCGCAGGTTTTTCACACTCCCCTTTTAGTCGGCGTTTTCCTTCTGTAGTGTATTATTTTCCGGAGTTCTAACAGGTTTTTAAACCCATAAAGTAGTTTTCTTCTTTGCACTTTTTTCAAGCCATCTCTTTTAAACTTCATATAGCGAAGGGTTAGATGTAAGAAGAGAGTCTCAATCTCCCCCGAATAAAGTCGCATTATTATTATTAATTTCGACACCAGACGTCGAAGAAATTTCGCAAGATTATAGCGTAAACAGATGGTTATTATTTGCCTCTTGTTTCAGATACTATAAGATACACAAATCAAGTAGCAATTTAGGGATTTCGATGTTTTACACCCCCTGTCATAGGGCATGTGACGGGGTATTAATGTAAATGTGAAGATAGAGATTTAAAAGACTATAAGCCGTTGTGCTGGTGGTCCGACGCTATGTTGTGACAGGTTGCAGCTGGTGAAGCAACACTTCGGAAAAAGCTGAGAAAAAATTCTCATTTCTGCCGCCGCACGCGGTTATTTTTATAACATCGTAGCTGCAGCTTATGGAAAAGATCAATTTCCACAAAGTTGCGCTGTCAAAATTTCTAAGCACGAAATGGTACGTCCATGAAATGTAAGTAAACAATAAAAATTATATATAAATACTTCATGTAAATAAATCTGCGTAAGAACGAAGACTGGAATGTCATTTAGTTACACTTTTACACGCTCATTTACTTTTGCAAATGTAGCGTAAATAGTGAATGTGGCGAGCACCCAGGGGGGTGGCTGACGGGCACTAGCCCCCCTAAGATTTTATAAGTATTTATTATTTATTATACATTACCGTCGCAGTTACGTAGAAGTAGCAATCCATTTTATGCATTGTTATTACACATGTAATCAACTCAAGAATGGCATCAATGTGCTGGTATTCCATTATGAAAGAAGCAGATTTATTTCATGTAATTAACTTTTATTTTTATTATATTTTTTATTCCACTTTCTTAATATATTTCTATAGTATACGAAAATTAGATTCACAGCTGAACAAATACGATTTAAATGCCGGATGTTGACCTTGGGGACTATAAACCGAGAAAGATGCTTACGCGTGAATTTCAACACTCGCGAGGTAATTGGGAACATACATTCCTAGCTAGTGATGAGGAGCCGTTGTATTAGGTGACACCAAATGGTTCCCGAAATAAGAATTACATAACCGTAATACGTAAGCGTAAAATGACCCAGCCACTGTCAAACGCAGCTAGGTGGAGTTTTGTACATTCTTAGTGAGGCAGTATGTCAAGCGGCTTCAATGTAAATTGATACTTTCAATAT
>KZ308360.1:2100425-2114952 GCA_000376725.2 Ladona fulva | reverse complement strand
ATGTACAGTATAACTGGCAGAGCTTCATTTTGAAGCTCAATCATTCTTAAAAGTGAATAACTAGAGAGTAAATAGAGAGCAATTTTGAAACACTAAGAAGGTCATCAAATATTTTTACATTACAACACAAAAATTTTTTACCAATAGTACTAATTTAGATTCGCGCGACCATTCAGGAGCTATTAACTCGGTCCGGATTCCGACGTGGACTTAGGTTAACTTTTTTAACACAAGAATTAATTTTCTCCTTGATTCCAAAAGATGAATGGAAGTGAAAAGTCTAAGGCCGGGAATCAAACCAGCAAATGCAACGGATGAAAAAAGCACCGCACATGAAGTGGGAGATCCGTAATTCGAATCCCAGTGTCGGCAGACTTTTTCACGCCCCCCTTCGGTTTTATCTCAGATTACACGACTGTAAATGAAAAGTCCATTTCTTTCCTTCCTTTTCTCCTTAATTATTTCCTAGGAGGTTTTACGGCAGAAAATAGTTATATAATGTGAAGAATATGAGCGATACATTTTCAAGGAACGAATCAACCTAGAAAATATAGCAAACACAGCTGAGGGCACTATCATTCGCAGCCTTCAGTCAAGATTAACCATAATTTATTAAACTTTCGACATAATTGGCTGTCGGAGGACTATAGGTTTACACTGATATCGTTCAGTAAGTGTAATGTGTGACCAATGATACCAATATCCTGATCTTATGTTTCTTCTACCGACGTGGTAGGCTATCCAAATAATGCAGATCCCTCTGGTAAGTACCAAAACAGTCTGTTATGCTCAGATTCCATGGTTTCAAATGTTCAATATGCAAAGTACAATGATCGGTTACATCTTTGCTCTAAATATCAGATAAATTAAGCATTATTTTCTTAGAGAATTGGATCCAATTTAATAGACATGCAGCAAATCACGTAGGTAATAAATGACCAAAGCCACAATTGCCGCTACTTTTGGCGTAGATTTATCAAATTATATGTATAAAATATTCTAACTTAGAAAGAGAATTTTAAAATTATTATACTTATTTATTTAACGGAAACAGAAACCCCCAATGACATCTGCTTTGATAATTTGAAAGGTCGCTGACACAAACAACGAATACAAACACCCATGCCCTTAACAGGAAAAATCCGATCTCCTTGTAGTCGGTCGGCTAGCGCACTAACCATTCCGTCACCAGGATCGGTAATTTGAATATATTGCGATAAATATTACTATAAATATATACATTTTTAGAGAGGAAAATTTTCAACTGATGCAATTTGCCTGTATTGTCTTATGGAAATGAAACATGAGTGCTAAATGCGGAAAAAACTCAGCGACCACAGACAGGAAACGTAATACGCGGGTGAGAATGATGGCGGGAACAACAGATATCGTTGATAAAATTAAGGCACTAAGATGGATCGTGGGTAGGACATGTGGCGAGAAAAAACGACAATCGTTGGACGCCCGCAGCTCTCAATTGGACACCAAGAGATATGAAGAGACCAAGAATAAGACCTATGGAACAGAGGCATCGTGATATACAAGGGATCAGAGCCATGCCGTCCTATGGGTGTACGGGGTACATCGCACCCTGGCGGGTGCGGCTACAGAGGCGTAGCCAACCATTATTATTATTACAACAATATTACTCGATGTTTTCTGTGTGATACACAAGACCTATCTAGGAAAGATTTTGTTGTGAAATTAAAGATTTGCAAACATGTAGAGGAAAGAATTACGGATAACTCAAGACGAGAAAGGAATATTTGTGTAGTGGATTTAATCTAAGAATTGGATTCGATAAAAGATTTTCTAGCACCAAGAGTAAATCCTCTTCAAGATTTGGAAAACATATTTATGAGAGATTTGATCGGAGTCTTTCTTAATTTGCCAATAGCTTTGCGTGTTTTATTGACACTTCCGGAGACCGTTGCTGCTAAGATAATGCTATTCAAGAAAAATGTAAAGTATTAACTCATAATGACCATTCACTAACTTAGGAGACGGAATATATATCATTAATGCTTACTGATGTTTTGTGACCAATGTATACTTGGGAAGGAAGTCATAAAACACTTGTTTTTTTAATAAGTTTTACTTGCAAATCAGGAAGTGTAAGGTTCCGGAGACTATTGTTGCTAACATATTCAGAATGTCAACTATTTACTTATAATGACCGTTCACTATATCAACATAAGGACTATGCATAATTAAGGGTTACTGATGTTTTTCAACTAAAGTAACCTGTGAAACGAAGTCATAAAACAATGGTTTTTCAAAGTCTTATAAAAAAATGTTTACCTGCAAATCAGGGTATGTATGGCCCTGGTATTTAATTATAAGGGGCGGCAAATTATACTCGCACCCGGGCGGCAGATAGGGTGGGCGCGGCTCTGCAAGGGATAACTTGGCGAAGAGAAGCTCAGAATAGAGAGCATTCGGAAAAGCTTGGGAAGGCCTACATCCGACGTCGGATTGAAAATAGCTGATGACGAATATATATACACTACCACTACTATTCCACATACTCTTCATCCGAGATGTAAGAAGAGGCTTGATTGTTTCAATCTCGCACGAATAAAGTCGCATTATTATATTATTATTATCCTCTTAACCTTTATCTTCTGTCGTCCCGCATGGGCTATAGAGAAATTTAGTTGCCTCAAATTGGAATCCTAATCATCTGGGTGCTTTACTCATATTGAACGTACCTCTCTCTTCCCTGTACTTCCTCAGTCTCTGCGGCATCGCAACCCGCTGTCCGCGGTTTGGAGACAGCTTTGGGTACCGCTGACGCCTTCACGCAGTCTTATGGAAATGGAGTGGGATTGTTTGAAGAATCGAACTTTCTGGTGACCGGCGGGGGTGGTCGAAACTGCGCAATGGCAGACCGCAAGAGAGGGAGGAAAGGGAGGAGAAGGAAGTCTATGACAGGTTACCGAAGAACCCTATCATTCCCAGCGAAATTAAAAGCGTACCTCTGACAGGTAGAGAAGTGTAAAAAAATGAGCTCTAGAGACGCCTCCCTCACGTGCGGGAAAGCTGTTCCCATTATGTATAAGGACGATAGGCAATTTCCTATGTGACGGAAGGGCTCGAAAATTACATCGCCGATTTTGATAGTTCCGCGATTTGTTGTTTTCCCAGTAGATTTCGGTATGAATTTCAGAAGTTAACAAATCATAATACAGGGATACCGACGCTAAAGAAACGCATTCAAACTAATTTTTCCGCTAACGAATATTTTTCCACTTTTTTCGGACTTGGTTAAAGAATATATGGAAAAGGTTTAAAGTGACTTGGCACGTTAAGGCGAGCACCAAGGCAAATTTCCAAGAAAAATCGGATATGAAAAAAATCTGACAGGACCGGGACTCGAAGCGGGATCTCCCAATTACAAGTCGCTCGCTCAAGCCGGACGATTTAAAGGATATAGCCACCGACCGGCAATTGGGAGACTCGGGTTCGAGTCCCGGTCCTGTAAGAAATCCATTTTTCCAAGATATCCATTTCTCCTTGGGGATTCGGTTAACTAATGCTTTGGAGGATGCTCGCGCGTATAATTCAGAAATCACCAAAGGTCATATTCTTGTTTGTTAGTGAACGAAAACGCTAATTTTCGGACATTTATGAGCCGGAAATAGTATTTCGACCGACGAAATTTTCGGCTAACGAGTATGACACAGAAAGGATTTATCTTCGTCAGCCGAGGCATCATTGTATTTCCCTAAATCTATGCGTCAGGGCATGAATGTTCTATTGGATTTAAAACCACAGTATATGAACCAAAAATATTTCAAAAATAGTTTTCTCGAGAAAGCTCCTGTGTCTGCTCTCTTCATTATAACATTTCACACGAAAGTCTTATCGTAAAATATGTTCGTCAGAAATTATGCATAAGAATATGAAATTCCGAAAATAAGATAAGCCAAATAAATTGGCTTAGTACATAAAAATCGCTGTTTTCCCGCAGGCAAGCAGATTATTAGAATGTTGAGATCAATAGATTATTTCACAAAATTTGTGTAAATATCAGTAAAGATACGCACTTTTCATACCTTGAAGAGTTCAGCAGTTTCAACGAGCGGCTAGGAGATGCAGTAAGAAATAAAGTTAGATTGGGTCATGCCATGAAATGGGTGTGGCGTCTGCAGTTAGAGGTAAAGTTAGTTTGAGTTACGCCAAGAAATGAGTGTGGCGTCTGCAATTTGTGAATGCTATTTTGTCCAGGATTTCTTTCGAATATTCTCCATGCATGCAACATCTTTACAGCTACTTGCACAATCAAAGTTTCCCGCGCCTACAATCATTCAACGGAGCTCTGTTGCACCAGCCGACGGCTAAGGAGTATTTCAATCTCTATAATATAATATCAATTTAAAATAATCCAGATGTTCCTAAACTATTATCAGCGCAAATAGGCGGTCCCCGAGTAATCTATACAAGATAATCCATAAAAATAAATCTGTGATTATATGCAAGACAAACTGTTATAAACGAACACAATAAATTCTAAGTTAAAATTATCAGTAAAATCAGATTCAAATATCTCTCCACTGATTGTAATATTATTATTGTTTTTGATAATGTTGTAATCATGCAATATGGCAATTCTGCAATCGGTAATAACAAATCGCGACAAGGCTTCACGTGAGTCATTATATCTTCCTAAATAACCTTAAATCTAAACATCACGTTATGTATTTGAAAGCGCGTTTTTGTGAGTCCGCAAAACTATGAAATGAGCGTAGCGGAGTCCTCAGCTTTCTGAGACTTTAAAATGCATGATAGGGAGAGAAGTGGGAGGGCTTAAGTTAAACAAACAAAACAAGATATGCATGTACTCTCGTGGTAGAAAAAGGTATTATTGGCAACGGCATGTTAGTGGTGGGGAAAAATCGATGGGTAAATCGAGTGGCGAATTGGAGTTACCCAGAAAAAGGAAGAGAGGAAAGCAGGACAAAGTGCATACACTTATACGACGCATGCTTTTGAACCTTTATTTCTCCGTGGCAGTCTTAATTGCCAGTCCATATTTCCCGTTGAACGAAATTGACAAAAAAAACAACTTGTATAGGTTTTGTATTGATCTGTAATCCATTCAAGTGACAAATACAGTTAAAATGATAATTTATAATCCTCAAGGAACGGGTAACTTTGCGCGTTAACGCCATGAAAATTCCCAGAAAGGAGAAAGGGACATGAATAATGATGAATAACGTTTGAGAGGACTGGGACTCGAACCAGGAACCTTCCGCTCTCCTCTTCTTCTTCCTCTCCTCAACCCTAAGGTTTGTGGGCATTCAAAATCAATCTTCCCAAAGCTCGTCTCTTGATTTCGGAGTATCTCCTCCCTGCTCTAATCTCATCTAGGTATTCTTGTCATCATGGCATTCACTCATCTTGGTCTTCCTCTTATAGCTCTTCCTTCCATCACTCCTTCGAACAAGGTGGTGAACCAAGACGAATTCCGTAGCAAATGTCCAATCCTATTATTTCTTCTATTTGAAATTGAATTTAACAAGGTTCATTTTTCCCCAATTCTTTCAAGAACTTCGAGACTGGGAACTCTCTCAGTCCAAGGTATTTTTAGTAATTTTCTCCAGCGCCACATCTCAAATGCTTCCAACTTGTTCCTGTTTGCTCTTCTTAAAGTCCATATTTCTGGGCTGTATGTGCACACACTCCATACATAGCTTTTAACAAATTCCTTACGGGTTTATAGTGAGACATGTTTTGATGTGAAGAGAGTTTTCTTCCTAATAAAAGCTTGTTTTGCTTGTGCTCCCCTACTTGTCACATCCGCTGTGCATATTCCAACAGATGTTATACAGCTACCAAGATATCTGAAAGTAGTCACTTGCATAAGATTTTCTTCTTCCAGAAATACCCTGGCTTCCTGTTGTCCATCTCTGGTGCATTTCATTATTTTGGATTTTCTCCTATTAATTTTCATGTCCCACTTATTAAAAATTTGATTAATTTCATGTAGTGGATCCTGTAGCTCATATTCCGCTCTCCTGGCAGATGATTTATCAAATTAAGCTATCGAGTCAGAACATATTGTCAAGCCATTTTTGGGAGAATGTGTTCTAGTTCGATAGCTTAATTGGTTAAAATATCTGCCCTGAGAGCGGGAGATTCCTGGTCAGTCTTTTCTTTCCCTTGGAATTTCTAACCTTTACTTCCTAACTTATTTTATTCCAAGGCATTTTTTTGAAGCCTACTCCAGCATTGAATATTACTGAGCAATAACGTATTAAGGGGGCAGGTATTCTAACCACTGAATTACAATGTCGCGTATCTTCCACACTGTTAGCATTTTCTAACAGTGTGGAAAGTGGGAGACATGGGTTCGAGTCTCAGCCATGCCGTAATTTCTCACACTTGTTATTCCTTGGAAAAATTAAAAAAACGAAGACCTCTTGCTCACATAAGCTGGAACTTGAAATGAAGAATGAAAATCTCAACATCATAATTACAATATGTCTTATGCGAATGCCTGTCCGGTAGCAACGTCTTTTATGCTAAACAAACATCCTCACACATCCAGTCCATACACAGAAATCCACAACTCCCATCAAGTCCAATAAAGCACCCTCATGGCAACAATCATTATCTTCATTAATTAATACAAGTTATTCAGACAAACCATTGTGAATCAACCCTTTCACATATGCTATAATTCAGCATGGGCTACAAAAATCAGCCAGGAATGCAGAAAAAAGCTACAATATCTCACAAAATTGAGCAATTATACAGAATAATGTACATATAATATAATTATACAGAATTATACAGAATAATTAGCATTAGATACACGTTACTCTCCGAAAAGCATGCAGTAAACTAAAAAATTCCTTTCGGCGCGGTAGTGTGGCTCAACATACGGAGAGACCATTCCTACGTTTGTCGCGCCAAGAGCATTATTGAAAGTTGCGTGTTGAATTTGTGTTTCTAAGAATCTTTGTTTTGCTAAGAAATTGCCAAATTTCTATCGTATTGGTTATATCTATGATTTAAAACCTACGGCAATTCGGCAACACTTTATGGAATTCCTTGGCGAAAAATTTAAGATCTTCAATCCTGCACGCAATAATCTACCTCTACAAATTTGAATTCGAACTAAAACTAACAAACCTTATCTTCTATGTGCCACATGATATTACTATAGTGCCTCTTAGGGTAATAAGTTTGAGTAGCAGAGCTCTGTAATGTGAAATTTCCTTTTTATTATTCATAGTGAATGAAAGGTACTAAATATTCTGGTTTTCCACAAAAAGTTTTATTACAAACTGACGACAAGTTTCAACGTCTCAGCGTCATTTTCAAGTCAATAAAACGTTTTGTGGAAGAATATTTAGTACCTTTCCATGAATAATGTTAGAAGGTTCCACAAAGTGAAACCTGAAGTAATTCACGAGGTTTCCTTTTTAAATATTCCAAATTCCAAATACATTTCAAATCCGTTTGTAGTTCTTGCAACTGTGCTACCCCTGTTAAGAATCATATGAGATCACCTTATAAATTTTTCGTTATTTTTTTGTTCCTTTGTCGTTTCCATTTTAACTCCTAAGATTTGATTTGAGATTCATTATAACGAAAGAGATATATAAATGATTTGAGCTGTTCAACAATTAACGAAACATTCATCATTATTCGGAGTAGCCATTGATTTAACACCAAGTAGGCTTAGGTTACATAGTGGTAGTATAATTTAAGCTAGCCTTTTCCAATATGACACCATTTCAAATGGAAAAATCACTTTCTTACGCAATAGAATTTGGTACATTATCTGACGCTGTAAGTATATTTTTAATACAAATCATTACTACTGCTCTAAAAAACTAAAAACATTTTCTTGTACATTACTAAAGAGTAGCCAAAGTACGAGATTTAATAAGAAGTAATAAGATTGAAAGATTGGAGGAATCGATAAATTTTGAATCGAATTTCGCGCTAAGAGTGCCGATGGCGTTGAGGCTCAGCCTAGTACAAGTGTTCTTCAACAGATGTCAGACGTGCTCAGGCCACGAGATAATTCCTTGACGTCAAAGATCGGCGTGTTCCTTTGAATTTTTCAACGAGCCGAGGAAGAATAAATGTTTTTATTGCACCGTTATTTAAAAAAAAATATGAAATTATATCAGTATATTTTCACTTGAAGAAATTACTATTAGAGAGTTGCGGGTAGATCAGAAGATTTTGCATTATGTTGCAGGAAAGAGCTTTCATTGAGAAGTTTCTCGAACAGACGACACAACATTACGCTAAAATTTCGCAACTCAAATATCTACCCAGAAAATCAACTAAAAATAGAAAAATCAAACTAATTATTAATCGATCAAACAATTTATCCAGCGATGAAATCCATGTTGCAGTAAATAATTTAACGAGTAACCCAAAAAGTAATTATCACAATGAGCAATTATTTTAAGCAGCAAATGAATTATATAGATTCAATATTAAATTGACAAAAAAATGAAATATATGGCAATAGAAGCATCTGAGGTTATTAACTGAGTACCACACTCTCGACATACAACAAGTAATGAAAATAACGTCTGAAAAGTCAATCTCTTTCAATTTATTATTTTAATGGTCCAGCAAATAACAAGCGTGTACTTTTTGCATATCGATAAGGATTTATGGGTAAAAAAATTGGTGGTGATACCTCTGAGCTCAGAAATCAGGTCAACTAGGTGGAATCAAGGCTTGCCCTGCCTTGATAGTATTACATGAATAATCGCCTTGTTAGCAGCTCAAAGCTAATACCCTTCCTAATTATACAAGCAGGGATATATCAGGGTATCGAGCGATGTTTTTAAGCCCGTGAACAATCGTTGCATATGCCTACATCATTGACGCGCAATCCTAACTAAGGGGAATTAACTTTTAGTAATAGATTAATCGGAATGTACTTTACTGAAAGCAATATCGGACTGCAGCATTATCGTTACGAGGAACAGAAATTAATATTAACCCTTTTGAAAAGACAAACGTTTCAAATATTACGCATTCGTTAGAGATCAAAATGGAAGATGTTAGGCACAATCAGAGGAAAGGGTTATTTTCTTTGGCCTCATAAAGGAGATAAATGCAACAGACTAATTAATAGAATTTTCTACCTCATTTACCAGGGTTAGAACATTGACCATTGTGTTCAGGATAAAGGGGAAGACGCGGAGGAAAAGGATTTACAGAAGGAAAAATACAGGGCAAAATGGTCTTATTTTAAGTTCGATGAGGTTTTCCTATAGAAAAGTAATGAAGTAAAGAGGTAGCATCTGGCTATAGCCCGAAATTGTGGGGGACTCCCTGATTTTGGCATATTTAGAGAACTTTATCCGTCTTCCGAAGAGACGCTGAAATCTTTCGAAAAATGAGATGACTCTTTCCTCATTTAATTAAAGTTCATATGCTGCAGCGAAACTTTGTTACTGAAAAGACCGCATTGACCGCCTGAATAAGCCGCATGTGGTCCTAAAGTCTTAGGTCACCCAGTTATGGCTTAGATTTAAGAGGAAACATTTCATTCTCTATTTCGCTCGAAAAAAACCTTTATTAATTTGTTTATTTTAAGTGAAAAACACATGGAATCGAATTAAAAATATAAGAGAGCATAATACTATAATAATAATAATCGTATTTACTTAGATTGGGACTAAAAGTCTCCCCTTCCATCCAACCCATCGTAATATTTCACGTAATTGTTCGCTAAAGAATATAGAAAAATTAAAATGAGATGAAATGCAGATATATAGAAAAACCTAAGAGATTCTTTCGGAAGAAATTATCCATTGCAGGATATCACCCACTAGGAAAGGGGGTTTCAAAAACCTGCGCAAATCTACCGATAGCAATAGCTGAAAGATGCAAAAGAACCAAGATAATATGCACACAAGATACACTTAATATACACACGGTAAATTCGTAGTCGACAAATACATAGACTAATATTAATGGAATTATGGATAATTATACATAAAAACTTAAAATATATCAATTTTACATAATTTAATGTCTATATATGATTTTACGTACATGTACAAAACATAAAGTACATTTATATACGAGTACATACAAGTTGAATACATAGTCAAAGATGAGATAAAGTGTAAGTTATGAGATTCGAATATACAAATAATTACGATTTAAATACACACACAAGCTTCTGTGTTATTTTGTAGAGAACATGAATTATTGTGATACATTACAATAACTAATTACAAATAAATAGTGAACATTGTCCCTTATTTTTATCACAATATAATTAGGATGCATATTTTCGTTACTTCTTCATAATTTTATTTATTTATTGTCAGATTCAGCAATGGTTGGCAACTTACGTTGGATACTATAGCAATCATAAAAATAAATGGGTTACAACAAAAATAACATGAAAGAATATTTAAATATAGCATTACAAGGGAAAATTAATGAACTGAGGCTAATTATGATAACAACCAGAGCCGCGCCTAGGCTATCTGCCTCCCGGGTGAGAGCATAATTTTCCGCCCTAATTAATTGAATACCAAAGCCATAGATGTCCTGATTTGCAGGTTATTTTGTAAGACTGAAAAAACAGTGTTTTATGACTTTGTTCCTCAGTTTACCTTGGTCGCAAAACATCAGAAACGATTAATTATGCAAATTACTGACATAATGAGTGGTCATTATGTGTTAATAATTCACATTACTTTTCGATTATCATTATTTTAGCAGCAACAATCTCCAGAAGAGTCAATAAAACACGCAAAGTTATTTGCAAATAAGAAAATACTCCGATTAAATCTTAACAAATAGATATTTCAAAACCTGAAGAGGATTTATTCTTGCTACCAGAAAATGTTGTAATAATATTATTGGTTGGCCACGCTTCCGTTGCCACCCTTTAGATGCCGCCGCCCGGGTGCGATTCCCTTGCACCCATAGGACGAAGCGGCTCTGATAACTATCATAGTAATATTTGCCCACATTGGTGGTCTAGCATGCCGGTCTACCAATGCCGAGCTCCAGCTCACTGTTTTTTTAAATATCATTGGGGAATAGATATCTGTTATTCCGCGTTCTTGGATCTATGCGGGGGATCGGCGAAATAAATAATAAAAAACTTAAAAGTCGCAGCCTTACGACCAAACATGTTAAAAAATTAACTCATTGTCTTCAGATCCAATGAGATGCGTCGCATCCATACAAAAAGGCACGCAATGGATATCCATCCTAATAATCAATCTTGCATAAACGGCGTCGAAAAATCACTTTGTTTTCGCAGAAAATTTACGGTGCGAGGATGGAAATTCCAATCATATCGCACAGTCGGATGGCTGTTTTAAGAGATAACAATGACGTATGAAACTTGATCCATAGCTGGATTCGGAACAATGGCTTATCTGCGTAATTACCTGAAGTGTTTCAAAGCATCGCTGCTCGTGTTTGGAAACAAGGCATCGACGCAAAATGGAGAAACAAAAGTTGATAAAATTATCTCGGCGTTCGCATCGAACGGGATAAAATAGGGAACAAATGATTTTTCGTTTCCACCAGCGTGCTTGCTTCCTTTATAGAGTTTACCTAAAATCTCAGCGTGCTAATCTCGCTGGAAATTCAATAATAGCGCCTCTCCGAATGCAGGCTATAAATTTCACCCGCGCGCCTTGTTTTCAAGGGATTAGGCTACGCGGAATTTTCATCCGAAATCCGCGCAAAAATGTAGTCGATGCTCTTTTTGTTCCAGCAGGCGGCTCGTTCCTTTTAAAAGGTATAGTCTTTGATTCAAACGATGAGCGCGTAGTGATTATGTTTCCGTGCAGCTGGGATAAGGCAAATGTGTGCTCTGAGTAATACATGTGCATGTGAGGGTATTATAAAGACAGGAAGATTCGAGGTTTTCATTTGATTACTTGCTTTAAAGCTTGAAATACTCATGGAAATTTTGACGTCGACTGGTATAATCGAAATTGTGATAGAAATATAGTTTCTTTGAGATAGATATATAAGTTATTTCCCCAACCCCCCCGCGAAACCCAAAAGATAGGGAAATGGGAATGCATAGAGGCAGGATTAAAGCGTCGGTTAGAAAATTTTCTCAAACATATTTCTTTACTTATTTGATTGTAAAGAGCCTCCGGAGAGCGATGTGGGTAACGCTTTCGACTTGAATGAAAGCGGTCCCGGGTTCAATCCCCGGTGAGGGCTTACGTGCAAGAAAATAATAATAATGGATTTGATGTAATTATATATCCTGGTACATCTTCAAGCTGCAATATAAAAAATATCAGTAAACCAGCTATTACAGATGTTAACATAAACAATTTATGTTAACATCTGTAATAGCTGGTTTANAAGAAGTAGGCAGTAATATAAAATAATTGAGAATATTATAAGGAACAAGGAAATATAGAATAGGGATGAAATATTGGAATAGTAAAAGATATGAATAATAAACTGGAAAAAACAACAATTTACATAATACAACAACAATTACAAGATACAAATGCAACAATTTACATAAGAATTTCAAATCAATATACCAATGGTGACGTCAACTTTTCAGTGGAAATTAATAAAACATAAAGTATCAAAATCAACACAAAAATTACAGTAAAATGAAATAGATACAAAAGCTCAATTCTACCAATGGTAATGTCAACTTCTCAATCATGCAACCAAAAGATGCAAGTGGAAATTGTGACACTTGTGAAACTGGTCTTAAATTAATTATCCTGCGGAAAAAAAAGTTAATCTCTTTTTGGCGATGATTTTCCGCCATGTTGGTTGGAATGGTCTGATAGGACCCCATCCTGCTCGTATTGGCCTCAGAGCATATAGCATTGTATCATAATAAGGATCACCCGGAAACATAAGGTTTTGGAAAGACAAGCTATTCGAATAATTGAAAATATAATGCAATAATTTAAAAATTTTGATATAAAAGGAAATTTTCAAAGGTTAAACTATTCAGAGGTTAAACAAAAGGAATAGTACCGTAAAATGTTAATGAGCTACAAAAACAGAAGGTTATAAATCTATTAAAGTAACATATTCAAGTCCGCGTTAAAAGTCTAAAGATCTAATTAAAGAGAATAACTAGTATATAGCATTCGAAATACTTTTTAGGTGGGACTTCCTTAAAATTCCAAGGATTTTTGCATGAGTGGAATTCACACCTTAAAGAAAAACGATTCGTAGCTTTCACAAGAGAACTACGATAAAATTATGTACATTATAACTGCTTTGTATGATCGAATCTGTTCCTAGTATCTAACATGTACAAGAGATATAAATTCTCTTTCACAAAAAAATGGTAAAAAGTTTACCCGGACGATCTTTGAAGAATAATTAGCCCTGATTCGCTGTATATTCCAGGCATAATATCTCCCGATTGCCTCTATAATCTGATTCGTTAATGTAAAGTCGTTCTTCATTCGCAGAATTTTAAATGGAATTCAGTAAATCGCTGATCGTGCTTGTGACAAATTGGATCATTCGCCTACCCATCATTCAATTTCAGAGAAATGTATTTCGAGTTGAGATTAATTAGTACGAATTCAATTTAATGCCTTTCTGATGAAGCTATTTGAATGGAAAGAATTTTTTCAAAGTCCAAAGACCAAGATTTGTATGTGGGACTTTCGATTCTGTTTCCGTGGCTTGATAGATGGAATTCTTTTCGAATGTCCTCCGGTACTGGACAGAGAAAATGTAGCCGTATGTAACACATCAATTACTTTGGTCCTACCTTCATATTCATGGCTGTGATAATATTTTAATAATATAAATTGGTTAATATCTATTATATTTTAATGTATCTTACGGTTAACATTGTATAAATGAAACTTTTGATCAACTTGCCTTTCAGTAGGTGTTGCCTTTTGCTAATTATTCTATTTATTAATACTATGTTATCATATATTTTATGTATTCATATCCTATTGTTAGTGATATTTTATAATTTAAAATCTAATATTCATGATATTTAATACTTTTCAAGTCCTTTCATTTGTGAAATCTAATAATTTATATCTTACTATTTGTGATATTTGATGTGATTGCTGACTGTGACTTTCTTTATCATTTTTTTAAATTTGAAACAAAATACGTATATATATACATTGGTGAGTATATAACGGGTATATTCGAATAAATAAATCCGAAAGCTACTAAGGTATGAGCGATGTTAAATAATTTCACCCATCCCTAACGCCTTACCGAATGTTTTGAAAATTCCCAAGGAAGAGTGGACTTGAAAAAAGTCTGACGGGACCGGGAATCGAACCCGGGTCTCCCAATTGCCGGTCGGGTGCTCTGTCCGTTGAGCTATCCCGGCAGAACATTTCTCCAAGCCATTCGGGAAACTTTGTGGGCAAGGACTTTTGCGATTTCGTCCGCATGGCGGCATCGTTCGCAGTCACGGCTTCATTGAAGCACCGGCCACACAAAGTGATGGAAAGGAAAACCCCCTTCATGTTGGAAACAAGGAAAACGGGTAAGGGTGACTTTGCGCAAGATGGTGCGCACCCAGGAA
>KZ308360.1:2065661-2088274 GCA_000376725.2 Ladona fulva | reverse complement strand
ATGTTGAGTATTTTTTATTATATCTTGTTTCCATCCAGGGCCGGCTTCAGACAGTTAAAGAGACCTCAGGGCGCACCAATGTACGGGATGTCGATAATAGTACACGTATTAAAAAGAAAAGTATTAAAACCTTACCAAGGAGAACGGACATGAAAAACGTTTAACAGGACTGGGTCTCGAACCCGGACCTTCTACCGGGTGACTGCTCTAGCTAGTTGAGCTTTCGTGCCATATCCGTTTCTCCTTGGCAATATTCCTAGACCAACACCCTAATGTGCAAAGTTACTTTTCACTCTTTTCACTAGTTACCTCTAGCCGTAATGTAAGATAATTAGAGAAAACTACAAACATGATTTAGATGTGCGACGTCTGAAAACAAATGACTGAGCGTGCAGCAATAATAAACGGCGATATCGTTGAAAAATAGGTCAAAATTCGACCATTAAGACAGCTAGTTAATGTTACCTCAGAACGGTCACTCATTTATAACCTATGCTCATCTAATATTCGATCTATTAAGTAAAGATAGCTTGAGTTTACCACATTCGAAGAAAATTGAACAATGATTGCTACTTCGTGAATAAAATTTTGCCGAGGCTGAGTTATTGGGATCCGTTGAGGGATGTAGTGCAGTAAAGGCAATTCCCAAAAAACAAAAATTAGGTAAGTTACGTTTCGTACCCAAGCTAATTTAAACAATCAGGCTTATATTTTCGCTGCGCGTCGTTTGCGATTTTAATTAATCCTCCGATGCCAATTCGAAAGTATGATTTGAAAAGAATCGTTTTCGCGATGTTGGTTATTCACTCTCTCGCGTGATTTATCGCCACTAAAATGCGTTATGGAGCAGAATTAAAGATCCAATTATCGATGCCACGGGGACAATACTCTGATCAGCGGTCGTTATAGGGAGGTGGCCACATAGGCAGGCTCTACTGTATCTCTATTGCTTTTATTTATCACTGAATTTATTATAAATTTACCATAGTTAAGGTCGTTCTATTCACCGTCTCGCCATTTGCCTGTCTCCATTCTACTTCAACGCCCACATGGCACTAAAGATAAATATGTGAGCAACTTTATGCATTTTCCAATGACCTTTTCGAGGGACAGATACTTATGTCTTCGATCCGAGAGCTCAAGTGGTGTACGCCCAGGCGCGTGCCGGTTCCTGTTCTCGTTTTCTCGGGTTGATTCCAGTTAAGCGGTGTTCCCTACGAGCTAATCCATCTTGCGTCAAATTCCGAGAAGGAACAAAGTGCTCTTTTCCGCTTCACACGATTTTCTCCCTTTGGCGATCTTTCAATTGCGAGCTTCCTCGAGCACGTGCGCTTCTTCCAGCGATGAAAAGACCTCGTTAAGAATTAAATCACCACTTTTTCCTCCTATCTCATTTAATAATCGATCATCCCCTACCGTAGTACTCAACCAGCTGCACTCGAGAATTTAGAAATTCAGTTCTTCCTTCACGGAGAGGAATGGAATGTAATGGATTGGCAAAAATATTTTCTCAGATATTTTATTCATTACGAGATTTTAAAAATCCTACTAATATATCCATGAAAGTAACTCTATGTGTAGGGGCGGATTTAAGCTATCATAGGCCATAGGTGCAAATATCAGATTGAGGCCCATTCCTTATGAGAGTAAAAATAGTAGAATATTTTCATAAAATACACAAATATACATCCATGGAAACCTCAGTCGCTTTACTACGTCAAGAATACGCAAGCAATTAATAGTATCTAGCGATACTTGGTGGAATGACATAGTTAAAATTTTATTAAAATATTTCATTCAATTTTTGTGGATTTGTACAAGTTTTGAATTAAATATTTTAATAATATTTTATACATAAGCAAGTTTGAATTACATTGCATAGTATTTCCATAAATAACAAATAATGGTGGATAGACTTTACAATCTAATACATCCTATAAACATATTATGAGAAGTACTTAATAAAAAAATAGGAACAAAAGTAAGAATAACTTCTCAGGTACACACCTAAGGATGACTCCATGAGTTGAAACTATGGTCGTAATCAATAAAATATTCTGTGGTTTGTAAAAGTTATTGTTACTTTTGTTCCTGATGGAGCTCTACCGCGAAGTCACAGCCCAAGCTGTTGATTCCAAAAATTAAATAATTTCGGGAAGCGAAAAACCAGAACAATTGTTTGAGAATTTGAGAATTTATTAGAACAGTTTTATTGAGGCCCCCATATAGACGAGGCCATCAGCTAACGCCTACTTATAAATTCGCCCCTTTCAATGTGCCGGATCTCAAACACGTTGGTCTTTTGGAGCGCATTGGCATTTGGAAAGATTCCGGGGTTTTTTCAAATTTTAAACACTAAAACTAATTATGAATAGTTATTGATATATTTGTTACGGCGATCTAAGTCTGTTTTCCCCTCTTGAGAGAAATTCTTCGGTTGAATTAGCACAGCCATTCAGCTAAATAAATATAATTAAAAACATTTATTAAAATTTTTCTTTTTCAACTTTTTCAAGTCAAAATCAATCAAAGTTTCCGTGGTTATAGAATTTGCTACACACTGCTGTGAAAGCAATTGAATACATACACGTATGTAATCGTAAAAAAAGGAGAAAGCAAATTACTATTATCAATACACTTTACACTACAGGAAGGTTAACACTAGGTACCAGCAGTATGTCGGCATATGGATTCTTCTAAAACAACAACAAAATTTGGACGGTGATACAAGTTAAAAAAACAGTTAGCAATTGAAACAATAACAAAATTCTAACAGTCACCATAAATAAAAATCTCCCAGCTACCACTCTATCTTCCATACTCAAATATTACCATGCAGAGAACACTACACCAGTTCAGTCAAAATTAAATGGCGATATTTCGTACTATTTCTACTGCCCAAATAAATAGAGGAGCTTAAATTTACACATGAGGGAATCATAAATTTCATTTGATAATATATTTGGCTTTACAAATGCAAAAAATTAATACAGGCTGTAGTTAAGTTTTTTAGTCAACAGAGTCACATACTCCTGTATTTAAATGCATCCTTCTAAATTAAAAATCCTACATTAAAAATGCACCCTTTTTAGTTAGATTATCTTGTAAAGCGGAAACGATATTCTAAAAAAGTCGTGAATGGAGGGAACTGAACAAATCACGTCGACATCGCGTGACCTGCGATTAACCTAGGGACGTTCCGAAAGTCCCCGCACCCTCGCAATGGGGAAAAGTCCCCCAGTTGTAAAGGCCCCATTTGTTATCCAAGAGGACCATGACAATATTTGCTGCAGGTGTGTCCCCAGATTTACCGTAACGCTCTTGGATTCCACAATAATGTTTTGTTTTAGTTCTGAGCTCCATTTTTCGGGATTGGTCTTGATTTTGCCCTTGGCTAGCACAAGCTATCGATACTTATCAAAAGATGTGTATTAAAGGCAAATGAACAATTTATAGAAGGCAAGAGATGCACAAAATTATAAAAAGGCCGCGTCCGATTCGCAGACTTCAGGTTGGGGACCCCTGTTTTATACAATAGTGCTTCGAACGTCGAACACCTCCTTAGCTCCTAATCCAGTGGGCCGGGCCCTAGCCGGTGCTGACATCTACTTTAAACATCCTCTCCCATACTCAGACATTTCATCTTTCCCCCAGAAATAATTGCAGCTTATAATAATAATTATAGTGAAAGGGCGGTGACGTTGGAAGGAAATTAAGTATTCACGGCAGAGAAGAACTCCTCCTAAATTCAACCTTTATCTTCAAAGGTACGCCCGCAAACATTACTCATCAGATAAACTTTAATAAAATAACTGGCCGCAGAGTTTCTATTCACGTTCACGGCGCTGTCCCGGCTCAACATTTTATGCACTTCGCATCAAAAATTTCGAGATAATCTTGTGAGATAACGCGCAGATGCAAATGTGGGAGGAGGTGCTCTGAAACATTAGTTAATCCAACCGGAAACTTCCTCGTATATTCTCGATTGTACGCGGGAAAATAGCGCGTTTATAGTGTAAAGAGAGCCCGAACGTGGGTAAGAGGGACTGATATTGCGCGTAAAGAAGTTTATTCTCGCAATTCCTTCGCAGATTTACGATTAGGAAACAGTGAAAATAGGTCGTAACTCGTGAGTGATTTTCGTTATTTTTTCTTTTGGCGCGTAAAATCGAACTTTCTCAAGCGCATTCACTCCTGCCTATAAAGTCGCTGCTTTATTAACAGAATCAGTGTAAAACGCGGCTGTAAATCGTACTTTATATAAACATACTTTGCTTCGAGTTAGCGTCAGATATATCTTACTCCGCCGGATGAAAAATTCGAAAAATCAGCAGTCACTGGTAAATCCCATTTTAAAGGCAAGAGTGCCGGTATATTTTACTCTTACAGCTGTGGTAGTTAAGAGGTATATAACGAGGACATCTTTCAAATGTTTAATTGCTGAGAAATGTTCGGAAGGATTGGGATGCTAAGTGGATCCTTGCCTTGAAATTAAACATAAAGAATAAAATTCACAGTTGCTGGCGATGTTTTGCGGAAATAAATCACGAAGAGAATAAGAATAGTTGTACGTTTTCCACAATATATTTATTTATTAAAAACAAACAATAAAAACTCAGTTTTTGGTCCTTCGGGCCGGATGCCTATGGATATCTTCCAAGTGCAAGCAAATTTAATAATTTGGCAGTTTATCGAGTAATTTGCATAATTTAATATTTATTAATGTTTCCTCCGATTCTTCTTTATTATTATTCACTTCTCGTAATCTTTTTCTTAGAGATAAGCGTTAATCTACGTAACCACATTCAAGCAAAAATCTATACTAAAAGTAAGAATAGCACCATAAAGTATAGCAGATTAAAATTATAAAGCATTTCTAACACATATTTATAGTTTGTTTGATACTACTCTGCAACTACCGAGGCCGGAAATGCACTATTCTTACAAAGTTGTAAAAGAGTGTGGTAGGCTTTCATGCATTGTTTTACAAAGTGGAACTCCATGGGTATTCGAGATTAGTTTAAGGAAGATTCGAGTTAATGAATGTTATTCCTGAAGATATAGTATGCGCTGATCAACGTATGCTTGGTTTAATTGTAAGTATAATTAGATAAAATGCTATATTCAGTACACATGTGCATTAATTGCCATTGATCACTATTTTGCAAAAAAATCTAACAAGTATCTTCGTATAATATATTATGTATAGTATTGACGTATATAGGAATAACATTTTATTAATAGTAGGTACGGAGAAAAGGTAGATAGTCGCTTGTCATGGGAATGAATGCGATGAAACTAAGTAGGAGTAAACCCTGGAAATATGAGTAAGAACTGTTCGCAAATGTGTACAAATTCCAAAAATGTATTCTCCTTAAGGAATCGGCTGTCTAAAAGGGCGTTGACGGTGATCTAACGAATCCAGGAAAAAGGCCACGGAAGAAAAGGTGTATAAAAAACAAACAGGAAAGTGTTAACACCGTTTCTACGTCTTCATTCATTGAGTGGTAAGCTGTCGAATTCTCCATTTTTTCAAGATTAACACATTCGACTCGGCAAGAATTTTTTAAGCTTTCTCCCGGAGCCGCAGCTTTCTTTCTTGCCGATTGTTACGTAATATTATGGTTTTAGATGAGGATACATGGTTAGTGATTGGTGGCAAAAGTTTCGTTTTATTTTTAAATTTTTCGGTGAACTTTTTCCTGTGACTACATTGCCGGCGAGTATAAATTAGTAGTAAAATGAATGGTATCAATTGTACAAGTTTTGTCATTAAATATTGAATAAATTAGTTGTATATTTTTTTCCTGCGACACTTTCTCCTCGTCAAAATGTTCCCCTTTCCTGTGAGATAACTACCGGTCGCCGATCGAACGTTGCTACGGAAAGAAATAGCAAATTCTCCTGAGTAGCCATATCTACCATTCAAGCAATATTCAAGGTTGTTATGTCTTGGTGAAATTTTGTGTGAAAGAATGCATATCTAGGAATTATATCTAAGGTAGAACCTGCCAACAAAGCCACTTCCATATTGTGGCCATCTGCTTAACGTGACCAGTTTTTATCTGCCCCTGCGTAAGTAATGGGAATTGTATGCAATATTTTATGCTTGTAGTGAACACTATTGTGACCAGCGACCACCTATGTGGGGAAATATCAACGAAATATATCTCCTATATAGTGACCAGTTTAAATAAAGAACTCTTGCATTCTATATTTCTGTGGAAAATTTAACATCAAAAAGTTTTAAGTTTAGAATGAAAAAATAAAATTGGGTTCGCTTAAAATTTAAGATAAAAGACCTACTTGATTTTCAAAAGCTGCAAAGAACTGTAAAAGTGACGCAACATTCAAAAAGCATTACATGGACTTATAAACACATAAAATTGAAATATCCTTTGTAAAAACGGATCTATCTCGTTCTTTTTTTTCCAATACCAATCTCTTTCCATATTTTTATATGCCATTCTTAAGTTGAGTATTCNTTCTATTACTGATATAACGATTATATTAGCAATGTTTTATATACTGTATTTATAATTATTCTGTTACTCATGTTTGAAGTATTGCTGAGATATTTTTGACATAGATTTAAGTTAATTTTAGCAAATTATTTTAGTTATTAATGTAATATTAGTAGTAATACAATGTAATATCTCCAGAGGTTAGGTGGAAGAGAGGCCATTTTGGCCTAACCTCGCCGAAAGAATAAATAATAATTTTACACTGATCTTAGTTTGAATCATTACCCTTATTCAGTTTCCATTCTTTCCTTAGTGCTCGTAAATATTGAAATTAGAGATCGATTTTAGAGGTCTGGGTCCTCCGGGACCGCGTGAAAATATTCAGGTTCGTACTCGGAGTGTTAATATGGGATACCGTTTACGCACCGGCAAGGAGATAAGCCGTGATGAATATGGTACAAATAGAAAATGGTACCCACCGCATTGTAGAGATAGAACACATCGATCTCGTGTTGATTTTATCCCACAAATGGAATGGATGTTACCTACTCCATCTCCCTCAAGGATCTCCATTATCTGTTCGTATATTTTTCCAATCTCTTCCTCATCGCGGTTTGATGTTGGCATTCAATGTTGTACAATGAGTAGGTCAACTGGCTGAGCCTCCATCTCAACTGCCAATATTCTATCACTCTTCGCTATAACCTTGGCACTGCGTTTCGTCACGCATCTCCACAGTACTACCGCTGCCCCTCTATTTCCTTAGCTTCTGCCTGAATAAATTAAGGTGAATTTTTCTGATTCCGCTCGTCCTTCTACTCACTCCCTACTGCCCCATCATGGCTTGTTTTAGATAAACGCTACCGAAGGAATTTCCGATGCATGGCACGAGGTATTGAAAATATCAATACGTGTTTGTAGGCCATGTCTACTTCTAATATTTCATACAAATAGTGTGCTTGTTTATAATGTTTCATTGAATATCACCCACTATAAGGTTTCATTGTGTATCACACATTATGAACTATACTTTAGTTTCAGTTTTAATCATGGCTGAAATAACACGAAACCTGAGTGATTATGGTTGAATAATGTCATTCATTTTGTTCACTCCACATCAAGAATGCTATAAAAATTGTCATTGTGCTGTATTTGCGTGGACTTTTTCCACTCATGCAATTCTGAGCCAGTGAGGAAAGCAAGGGCAAACTACCTCACTCCTCATCTTGTCTAGAAAGCATCATTCCCTCTCCATAGATTTTGATTGCTGATAGTGGAAGGGATGAGGTTGAAACCGGTGCCCTTAGTGAATACTGCACTGACAGAGAGGTCTGTATATCCTCGGCACTCGATGTATGTATTTCGCGCAATAATTATTTTACGTAATAATAGCTTTACTGATTTTTAGTTTACCTGATGAGTAATTCTGAATTTTTGTTTATAACATGACTGCTTTTTTAGCTTTTGAACGGATGTATGGAAAAAGGGGGCAGATTTTAAATCTTGGTTGATCAATTAATTCTAAAATCTTGTATCCTTGATCTTATGCAACCGGCTGTTGATTTCCAATTCTAGACGTAATGAATAAAATCTTGTAATTCACCGAAATGGTTTTATAGGATACGGGTGCAGCACGAATTGAATTTTTTGAGACGATGAAATCGAAGGGTATTGCGCCCCTTCGAAGACGCTGATTTTATCTCCAAACATTTGCTTTCCTGTTTGTGCCGCAAGCAGTTGCGAACTCAGGAAGGAGCAGAATTGCAATTGCCTCACTTTAAAAACATGGAAATGATGGATTTGCGTGTCTTACCAAGCTTTAAGCGATAAGCTGTCTGTTTTAGTTCGATACTTATAAAAGCAGAATAATTTTTCTTTGGAGCTTCCTGAATTATTTGCATTGAAAACTAATCAAACACATTAAAATACAAGGAAGACAGGGGTGTACTTTTTCCACAAGTTTAAACCTTCATGGAAAAGGGTTTTGGTGACTGGGCACGATAATGGAATTTTCCTAGGTGCACGTCTTACAGGGAAGTTTAAACCTTTCCAAACTTGTGTAAAAAGTACACTCCTGCCTTCCTTTTATTAATGTGATGTAGCTCCACAAAACTACGCCTTCCTCCGTGGAATTTATAATCAAACATATTTTAAGTTGCTAAAGTCTTCTTCTGATTTAACCCAGGATACCCTCATAAACCAAGTTCACATGTCCCCCCTCACGTCTGCTTCTTAATACGCTACGGGTTGCAAATATCCAGGCATCCTAAAGTTAAGATTCCTTGCAATGAGGAAACGAATTCAAGGAACGACTGAATTGACTAAATCAGCCTTAGATTGCGTTCAAGGATGGGGGAAAATTTACGAGCACAGGCCTACATATTCATTTTAATACTCCAAGATGTGTCGTCGCACCACAGTAAATTAGCAGCCTTCAGCTAAAATCAACCGGGGGACATCAATATGCCAGAGAAGAAGATGAGCATGAGGCCATAAAAGCCAAACCCAGACGTCGTGGACCTTATATCTCCATTAAGGCAGACCGAGCATTTTGTGGATGAATGGTGAACCCTTCTCGACAATCATCCAACATCAACCCGTCGTTGAGGATGAGATCCATTTGCAAAGGCGCTCCTCCGTGTTCTGCGAAACGATTAAATCGTGATCCCGACACATGGTGGCGTTCGAGGTGCTTTATGGTCGATTACTGTCACTGTGGAAGGCGCCACCAGTCCGTCCGACGCCAGGGGTTCTTAAGGGAAGACTCTTCTCATAAACATTGTTCCGGGAAATCTCTTCATCCATAGATGTGCACTTCTCCCCCTCTCCCTAGCCCGCCTGGTTGGAATATTAAAATAAAGGGGGCGCCTTTCGTGGAAGCCCTCAGCTTTCAATTGGGCCCCGTACTATGTCTTAATAAATCACGAAATTTTTTCCCTTTGCACACAATGGATTTCGTGGCCGGAATTTTTCGGTCGTGATGTCAAGGACAGCGTTTTTCCCGGAATCCCTTTAGAGCGCGAGGATGAGTGTGGGCTCGTAAAAAAATGCATATACGTTATTATCTCTTTTTTCTGGTTTAACGGCTCTTCTGGGCTTTTTTCTACCTATTTTTCTTTCGTCCGGAAATGCGTGCGAGGGCCGTAGAGGGCCGTAAAAACTTTTTATGCAACGCAGAATCCAACGCGAAGGGCCGCTTTGGCAGATTTCATTATCATCGCATTGGTTATGACTGAATAATGGATTAGAGTGCCTTTGTTCATTTGTCATGTTAATGATGATAGTTTTAATCTTTTGAGTACCTTTTTATTATGGGTCTGAAGTGATTTCAAGGTAATATCGATTTGATTTAATTAGACTAATTAAATTGATCAAATATATTCTTCATACATATACGTTAAAGAAATGCTTGATTAAAGGTAATAGTAAAACACAAAGGCAATGGATAATTAAGGCCCCCCTGAGCCAACGTTGGCTCGACATGAGGTGCTCGGATACAAACACTTCACAGTTGTTTCGATTACAATTATAATAATATCGTTTCCAATGGTAAGAATTACAATAATTTCATAGTAAAATGTGATTTTACATACTGTTTATATATATGCTTATGAACAAGCTGAAAAAATTACATCAAAAAAGAAAAAGAAAACATATGGCATACATTATTGCTTATACATTTAAAGCAGACTTGTCATCATCTTGTCAGATATATAATATCTATTAATTATAACACAAAGAACAAAGACAATGTAAGTTATATAATATAAATGTATATATATACATACATAGTAGATATTACATATCTGACAAGATTGCTTAATTAATATATAATATATGAATAAATTAAGGTGAATTTTTCTGATTCCGCTCGTCCTTCTACTCACTCCCTACTGCCCCATCATGGCTTGTTTTAGATAAACGCTACCGAAGGAATTTCCGATGCATGGCACGAGGTATTGAAAATATCAATACGTGTTTGTAGGCCATGTCTACTTCTAATATTTCATACAAATAGTGTGCTTGTTTATAATGTTTCATTGAATATCACCCACTATAAGGTTTCATTGTGTATCACACATTATGAACTATACNGTATTTTTTATTATATCTTGTTTCCATCCAGGGCCGGCTTCAGACAGTTAAAGAGACCTCAGGGCGCACCAATGTACGGGATGTCGATAATAGTACACGTATTAAAAAGAAAAGTATTAAAACATTACCAAGGAGAACGGACATGAAAAACGTTTAACAGGACTGGGTCTCGAACCCGGACCTTCTACCGGGTGACTGCTCTAGCTAGTTGAGCTTTCGTGCCATATCCGTTTCTCCTTGGCAATATTCCTAGGCCAACACCCTAATGTGCAAAGTTACTTTTCACTCTTTTCACTAGTTACCTCTAGCCGTAATGTAAGATAATTAGAGAAAACTACAAACATGATTTAGATGTGCGACGTCTGAAAACAAATGACTGAGCGTGCAGCAATAATAAACGGCGATATCGTTGAAAAATAGGTCAAAATTCGACCATTAAGACAGCTAGTTAATGTTACCTCAGAACGGTCACTCATTTATAACCTATGCTCATCTAATATTCGATCTATTAAGTAAAGATAGCTTGAGTTTACCACATTCGAAGAAAATTGAACAATGATTGCTACTTCGTGAATAAAATTTTGCCGAGGCTGAGTTATTGGGATCCGTTGAGGGATGTAGTGCAGTAAAGGCAATTCCCAAAAAACAAAAATTAGGTAAGTTACGTTTCGTACCCAAGCTAATTTAAACAATCAGGCTTATATTTTCGCTGCGCGTCGTTTGCGATTTTAATTAATCCTCCGATGCCAATTCGAAAGTATGATTTGAAAAGAATCGTTTTCGCGATGTTGGTTATTCACTCTCTCGCGTGATTTATCGCCACTAAAATGCGTTATGGAGCAGAATTAAAGATCCAATTATCGATGCCACGGGGACAATACTCTGATCAGCGCAGGGTAAAGAACAATATCATCCTGAATGCTTCGGGGTAATTAATGACGGTATTTTAACGTATGCGGAGCGGTTTATTGCATGCGACGATACGTATCGCATCATCAGGACCCATGGATGATATCCACAACGGTTTTAATGTATGTGCAGAGGATCGCAGAAGTATCTTTCACTCCGAAACGGCGTTGCCTCCCATCTTTACTCTCGTGGGCGTACTGCAGTGCCTAAATTTACGAATTTAGTTGGTTACGAATCGCGGGTCGTGCCTCAAAAATGTATCTCGAAACCTGAATGTTCCATTCTATCTCGAGGCATATTTTGTCACCTCTTGCTCAGGTGTTTTAATATAGTCATTCCAGTCTAAAGGTGAGAATAAAATAAATTAAATTCAACACAAGACGTGAGGCAGGAGATAGAGCAAGATAGACTTCAGTACACACAATCTGTAATCAAGCGAAATGTTCTGAATATTTAGATATTTTTAGTTTTATCTAATTAAGTACANAGAATAGAAATTAGAAAAACTCTCCCCATCTCTTATAACCTATTGTTGCTATAGTGAGCACTTGTTTAATTTGCTCAGTCTTGCCAATGCTATACTAAAAGAAATGTGGATATTTTCTCTGTTAATTTGGACTGTTTAAGAAGAGTCCTAAGCACCTGTTATGAGTCCAGAAGTAATTAATTTTTAATTTTTCGTATGCATGTAGACTTTTCAACCCAACCAAGTTGACTTCTTGTCTTTGTTTAACATTCTTTATTGTTAGCATTTATTGTATGTTTTTATACTTACTTAAGTTTATGTATTATTGTAACTCAACCTTGAGTTAAATAAATAAATTTCTTTTGGTTGTTCCCTGAGTGGTCACTTAAGACAGGTTTTGTATGTATGAACGTACAAATATTAAGTCCACTTAAGTATAGTTCACAACGACTTGACGGTTTCCATGCGGCCTTGCAAAGGAAAAAGGATTCCTCACATCAGCCCTTGGGTATATGAAAGAGAATCATTACAAAGCAACCGTTCTATCACCCGATATCAACCTCGTGAATCATTATTTTCTTCCAGAAAAGAGACAGCAATTTCCGAATCCACAACCGGGAGAGAATGGGAATCAGTGGCGGTTGTAGGAAGGGGAAAATTTTTCCGTGAGTGGGAGCACCCTCGAGGTGCGGGCCGATACCAGGTAGGGTATGAAATGAGCCGGGAGACCGTAGGGATCGTCCCCGAACGTGAGCTCAAGCTCCGTCGGTGTCTTAAGAAGGTCATAAGGAGTGGACGAGGAAAAAGAGATGTGGGAAAATGAGGAGTGGATGTTTGCGGGGGAAGGAGAGTGCGAGAAATACATGACGCATTTTTGTTTGCTGGCAACTACACGGGAGAACGAAACCACTTGGAAGTCAACTTTCAACGGGTTTTTATGAGCCCAGTGAGGATTTGAATGCAGAGACAAGTAGAGAGGGCAATGCTGAATGGATGCGGAAACAGAGGGTTGAAAGGGGAAAGATATGGACAATGGTGTACTGTATTCGGTCGAAGCTGAGTTTATCTTTGCGTGCACTTTGTAACTGGGAGCTCGTCGGAGTTTTTACGGCGACCGAGTTGAGTAAATACAAAGGAATGACGGCGAGTTGTTGTGCGGAAACACCGGGTAAGAGTTTCACTCGTCATCTAAAATTGACAGAATTTTTTGTATTCGCGTTTCAGCTCGTTATTCATGCAAGTATGAATTCGTTATGGAACAACGAAGACGAAACTAATAACTTTGATAAGTCGTACGTGAAGGAGGAAAATATTGCCGTTTGTCATACCTGAATTAGAAAAATGTTAAACTTGAATCTAATGTTTCCAAGCTCTATTTTGTGAAAGGGAGCCATACAAAGGAGTAAGAATAAACATTAAGTTTTTAAGTAGTAATAGTATTCTTAAAAGTGCTTCGATAGCTTAGGTCATTTCGCACGTAGGCCTCCACCGGGAATCGAACCCGGGACCGCTTTCACTGAAGTCAAACACGTTGCCTACTTGGATAACCAGAAGCCCAAGTGTTATGGTGAACAAGTTAATAAAAGTGAACAAGTTTAACGTTAACTAAAAAAGTAAGAACAAACACTGTGTTTAGGGTTCTAAAACAAACAAGGGTTTGTTCTTGATTTTTTAGTAAACCTTAAACTTGTTCACAATTATAAAGTATTATAAGGGAAGGAATGGATGGAATACCATATGGAAAGTTGACCACAGATTTTTTCAGTTTTGTGTTTCCTTCTATTACTCAGTTGTACAAGATGTTGTCTTCACTGTTGCATGTACATACTTACTATTTATTTTAGGAATAGTACTTATTATCGTAAATTCTTAAGTCGATCTAATCTCATGGCACCTTCTTCAAAATTTGGAATTTCTCTATTACAGCCTGACAAAGATTTCAAATCACTCTTTAGGTTGTTCTTAAGAAAATTAAGCTCGGACCGAATCTATCCATAAGATTAGTATAGAATACCGTCGGGTTTGAGTTAATAAGCGAGTTGTGAATGAAAATGTTCGAGGAAACTTCCACAGCTTATAATAAAAGGAGATGCCCGGACAAACAAAAGAATTATATGCGGAGATTCAACCTTAAATGCTCACTCAAAACCTCCTAAGTTTTGGACAGTGGAGGAGGCTTGAAGATATAAACTGCTGAGCTATCCCCTTGGAAGTTATTCTATGTGCTGAGAAATGCACCTGTCACTCAACTTGGGTCATTCATACTCGTTCCCTTTTGAATTGATCACATGCAGTTGGGACAATAGCATGAAGGCATTTCACAGTCGGTTGACAAACCCAAAGACTCCGAAAGGTTACAAACGAGCGCTCACAACGTCTTTAAATACTTTTCACTTCGGCCAACGCCGGTGAAGATGAGAAGAGGGAGGAGCCGGGAGGAATTTTTAGGGCCTTCCAGAAGGGCCCCACACATTGATCAAACTTCCCTGTAATGGGTGTCGGTGTCCTGTGAGTAAGCATGATTGTCTGTGGGAGTATGCGTGTTGTCAGGGTGTGTATGACAATTCCTTAATCCTTCTCTCGGAATTGCTTCGTTATTCGAAACCCGAGGAAACTTTCGGCCCCATTCAGTTGGCTTTACGGATTCTTTTCTCTCGACGGTCGTTAAAGTCTCCCTTGAAAAGCATACGGGAGGAGGCAGAGAACGGCCCTGCCGGGATGGGAGAATGTAGAGTTCTGATAGAACAGGCAAAAGAGAAGGAAAGGAAGGAAGGAGGGAAGGAAGAACTCAAACCGGGATTCAGAAAATTATTCTCCAATGAATGCTGGGTCAATTTTATCAGATGCTCTTCAATGTAAAAACCCTAAAGTAAAAGGTTTGTGAACATCATGTCCATCTTTAGCGAATTGTCGAAATTAGTCATTTCACGCGGCTATACATGTGTTTCAGTTTAAATATCTGAAAAAAGCTTTGGCGGAAGGGAGCTATCGCCCTTGATGAATTTGTATATTAACAATAATTATTAAACGTCTCTATTTAAGCACGAGATTGAGACTTACAGTCTCTTCTTACATCTAACCATTAGTTATTACAGATGGAATGAGAGTGAGGTGAGCTAAATAAAAGCAACAAAAGAAGGAACTATTATGTGGGTTAAAAAAGTCCTTCGTCTACACGTAGGAAAAAATTAAAACCCCGCAGGAAAACACCCACGTGAAGGGGGGCGTGAAAAACCTGCGAAACCTACTGACAGTAGCAACTAAAATTTAAAAGAAGAGGGTAAAATAAGTGAAGAAAAAGTATCAGCGACACAGCTGGAAAAAATAGACAAAAAATGCATAATTCTTACAAATCTATTCAGTTTCAATATTAGAAAAAAGGCATTGGCCTTTTAGACATAGACACAAGACTTAGTATGTATATACTAGTGATTTGTCTAGTATCTGAGTTTGAATCAGATCGTGAAATCATTCCACGACCTCTTTAAATCTGCCGTATTTATCACGACAAATTGGGATTGGGTAATAGGCGATGATTCATTAGGAAATTGTCTTAAATCGCGTCTCCTTTGGCAAGAACCTCCCGCTTGGAGAGTTTCTAGATCCACCCAGTGGAAAAGACTACAGTTTCCTTACTGTTATTTAACGAAAAAGCCAATCGATTTAAGTCTGCCCTCTGTTCACCATGAAGAGAAGAAAAATATTGTTACTTGCCTGGAAAGTGGGAGACCAGGGTTCGTATCCCAGTCATGTCGCTATTTTTCACACTTGTTATTCCTCGGAAAAACATTGCTGTTATAAATAAAACAACTTATTTAGTTTCTAAACACCAATAGTAGTGCCAAAATAGTAGCACGGCGTAGTTTTATATTCCATTCCCACATGGAGATTTATTCTATGCTTTTTTCATAGATAATTCACGAATTTAATCTGATTTATACAGTCAATATTTTTGTATTGCTTCAAAATTTATGTCCTCGTTGAACTCGGGTTATTCTTCGTTGAATTTGTTCTCGCTGGTCCAAAACAATGAAAATATATAAGAAAATCATTTCCGAGAAATCTTTTATATGTTTCTCGAGCTACACCAGTAAAAGAAGACTTCCATGATTGCCTTTGAGTGTTGCTTACAAATCGGAGATAAAACTTTTAAACCGGTAGGATTTTTCCTGATGAATGCAATCGATAAAACGTATCGCAACTCCACTGAAAAGAATTTAGGAAGTTCTCTACGAAACCGCCTTATTTATCTCAATCTGAATTTCTCTGAAATATAGTGCTTTTCCCACCTTAGGAGAAATGCAAAAAGACATTGGAAAAGAACTAGCCAGATGAATATTGAACCTTGTTTAGATTATACGAATTCCCCATATATTTTTGTAATTTAACATTGTTTTTTGTTCATTTTTTCTTGTTTTTTGTCTTACTTTATGGGAATTTCCCAGAGCATAAAAAATTTCAAATAAATAAATAAATAATTGTTTCGTATGTAACGTACCTATCCGTATAAATGGCCGATCTAGCAATGGGGTTTAAACTGGCGAGAAGGAGGTGCGTCATTCAAGTGGCAAACAACATTAGACCGAATCCCTTTTAGCGTATACCCTGAGGCGATAGCCTCTCTTGCTTGCCATTTTAGCCGGCCCTACGAAAGACGCACAGATACGAAAATGGAAAAAGAAAGACGCGTTATGGTTGATTTTTTGTGAATCCACATCATGTGAGAAAAAAACGTTCAGGATATCAGATGTTTCAGGAAAGAAATAAAGCGTGGGTGGCAAATCTTTATCACCGAGTTAGTGGGACCTGTTCGGTGTAGTTGGAAAGATGACACACTAATTCTGGTGGCTTTTTGGAGGAGAAAGTCATGCGAGAGGAAAGGGACGAGGGAAAAGGGATTTGGTGGGGGTTAGCAGTCACTCCCGCACGGTTATCCCCATTTGGTGTGTCCTCGTCACGGAGAGGATATATACTGCCCGTTTCTACCCTTAATCCCACAAGAATTCCACCTTACTTCCGACGCCTCCGTTTCCCACACCCGCATTCCTATTCTTCACGGGAGAGCTGAATGAGCGCGGGGCCGATACAGTATTTCGAAGAAAATTAGGCAAGTTTAAACTCTCCGCCAAAACCAGCCGACAAGGATTGCCACCTAGCGGGTGTTTTCGGTAAATTGCTAAACTACGCAAAGAAATTCCGGGGGACTTTTCTGTCGCTGGCAAAGATGTTACAGAAGCCATACAGTTAAGCTTTCCTCTATCAGAACTGTGATATCCATACCGTTACTGCAATTATATCTCGAAGAATGGAGATTTAATTGCTTTCATTTTTGGTACCGGATAGAGAAAAATGTATATTTCATTAGATTTTGTCTGTTTTGTTCATGGCTGTTATGATGTGAAAGCCACTGAGGTATGAATGATTCTGAATGATGGCATTAATTAATATTTCTCCTTACGAAATGCTACGAAAAAAGTTACTCGTAGAGTCATTGTGCTTCACTTTGAACTCGTTACGCTTATAACATACTGGCTCGGTAAGGAGAGAAAGGGAGAAATACTTTATTCAGTATTCTGCTTAGTAAGTCTCATTCCATTCGTGTAACACTAGGCAACTCATGTTCATATATAATGTAGTTTTTTTAATACATTGTATAATAAACGTTAGTGTCATAGAATATTTTTTGGGATGTCAAATTCTTCGTCTTGATAGTAATTATTTGTAATGATTTAACAATTATTTTCACTGGAGTGAAAGGAATGTAAACACTCCTAATGCAAATATCTACCCGTTTAATTATGATTCTACAAAACCGAGCGCATTTTAACACGTTCTAAATTTAATAGGTGATTATTACGGATTCGGTCATATCTTGGGGACAAAATAAGCTCGCTCTAATAATTTATCTCCTCTGAAATAATAAATTTCGTTGCTTCCCTCAGTCTTCGAAACTGTCCTTCAAGATGGAAAGTAATACGAAAATATTTACGGGATAGATTTTAAAAAAATACTCCCTAAAATTTGTAAAAATCGATCACGAACATATCAGCAGTTATTGCGGGAGATTCCAATCTTCCGCCAAGAGACCCAAAAGATTACTCTAAACATGTCAAACGCGGGAGACCTACCGCAAGTCTGTCTGTTTGTAAGGCTATACCACCTCTCTCGGATTCCATAGCCTTACAGATTGACATAGTAGATACAGCTTCACATACCAGGGGACTCTTGCTACATGGGAAGTAAGGAAGGCGAACGAAAATTGAGGTGAGGAGGTAAGGCATTTGTCTAATTAAGCAAAATCTTAACTATTTAGTGATCGACGACAGGAATATCTGGTAGGCTAAAAAAGGATTTTTTGGAAATTATGAAATTGTCCTCCTGGATGGCAACTTTGCTCAATATTTTGGTCATTCCACGCCAAACCGGACCAAAAAAAACAGGACATTTCCGGATTTTCTTTAAACTCCGTCATAATGTTTATAGTGACCATAAAAGCATTTTTGCCATTTCCTAGACTAATAGTTCGAATAGTTACAAAATGGCGGCTTGTCAAAGTTTGCAAAAAAGTGCGGAAATCGGCGCGCGCGCTCTCGGTCAAACTCCCGTTTCTCAAAGATTTTAAAACTTACAGAGCATTGCATGCACTCATTTAAAATATCTAGAGTAGAGCTTCCATTTGATATGAAACTCAATTCCATTTCTAGGAAACAATGCTTGCTTTTAGGCAAATTAACTTTTAAAAGTGTTTTAAACTAAAAAAAGCCACCTCGTTTGCTCTGAAAAAAATATCACCGAAATGATATCTGGATATAAACGATCTGGAGATATTACGTGATGATATTATTACACTAATTAGTGTAATATTATTATCACGTAATATCTCCAGATGTAAGTTGATAGAGAGGTCATTTTGGCCTGACCTAGCTGAAAGAGTAAAGTAATATCAATAATGAAAATACACCCCTTATGACCGCATGAGAGTCAACTTTACATCCAACGCAGTAGTCCCCTCTAAGAGAACCAACTAGCTCTTTCTCCCTTTCGAAAAAAATAACTCTGAGATCAGAATAAAGCCTATACCGAATTTGCACGCATTTATATATAATATTTATATTTATAGGCCGAGGGACCGAGGGGGAAAAGAGGCGGTCCGTGGTCCCAATTTAGTTAAATCCCAGAAATTATCCTAATATCAGGATTCAAAAACCATTGTTAATAAACCCTGACATTTTTTTCTAACACTTCACATTACTTACTACCTAAAAATTTGTCCCTAAACGACTCATTTCTCCTTATTGATCATTGAATGGAGTTCTTCAAACACCGAAGATCAAAATTTCCAGCCAGACCCGGCCAAGGAAATCAAGAATTCATGGGAGGTAAAAGAATATTATATGCGTGCTCATGGGTGTCGGGAACAGAATTTTAAATCTATTAAGCCGAAAGTTATTTTCGGTGTTTAATTCATTAAGAGGTATGAAACCTGTACTTAGAATAAGGAAAATCCGCGTGAAGGATACGTCTGCATTTGCATTTGCTTATGCCCTTGCGAGAGTCTCTTGAACAAAGTTTCCTGGAATTATCCAGTCTAAAGGATTATTCATTTATCAAAGAGCAGATCTTCACAAGCAGTATTTCCGACTTGGTTAAACACCATTTATGTAATGAACACTCATTAAATCGCTCTTTACTTGACTTTTCCCGTCGATACGAAATTATCAAATGCAAATAATTCACGATGAATCTCAGTTAATTATCCGCGAATTATAATAACAGGTTTTTGCAAAGTACAGATATTCCTTTTAACGCAAACGTACACCTTTTTCATGTATAGGTAGGATTATCTCCGACTTTCTTCGCGTGGAAAACTAGGAAATATTTTATTTCTAAGTACTCGATATCACAGGATTAGAATTGCGGAATAATTGGCGAAATCGATTTATTCATTTTGAATACTCTCTACGGAATTTTTTCCCCTAATACAGAACGTACTGTGTGTTAACGCCGTTCATAGAATTACGCCATTGTTACAAGGGGGGGGGGGAAGTTAAATCCAGGAGGGGGGTGGTTGTAGCCAAAGGGATGCGATTTCAGTCCTCAGTTCTCAATTAACTTTAAAAATGACAATTTGTTTCGATAAATGTAGCAGGTGTATAGTGACTGTGGAAAAACTTCACAAAACGTTTCTAGGATTCAAAAATTAATTCAAACTCCTCGTTAGACCCTAGACAAATAATTAGTCTTTTAAAGTCGCCCAGGGGGGAAGGGGACGATTGCGCCATTCCACCCTTTGTGAAGAAACTTGCTTTCATTGCACTGGTATTATACTCGTAAGTCTCGAGAAAGTATGCTGTCCATGAGGACCTTTACTTTTCTGATTACTTTGAAATTAGAAGGAAGTTGCATGTGAATGTTCAAGAGTAAAGACAGCCTACACTGCTCATTGAGCTCATTGTATTGAGAAATTCGATACCTTGGGAATAAAAAGTAATAACAAGTGTGAAAAACAGCGACATGACTGGGACTCGAACCCAGGTCTCCCACTTTCAGGGCATGTATTCTAACCTAGAATAGAATAGGTAGAATACCTGCCCGGAAAGTGGGAGACCTGGGTTCGAGTCCCAGTCATGTCGCTATTTTTCACACTTGTTATCCCTTTGGGATCAGCCGTACGACTTCATCGTGCAAAGTATTACATCTTGGGAATTAATTAGAACTCCTGCGTGTGAGATTAATTTTTCTTTTACTATCCTAGAGATCATCATTGAGACTTACAATTCAATGGTTTATTACTTTTACCATAAGGTAACGATTTAAATGTTTATAGAAAGTATTTTACTAAAAACCAGATATTTTCTCGTTGAAATTACTCAGATATTTCCAAACGGGGACCTCGACTTCCACTTTGCTCCTCGGGCATCTAATGGTCCGCTCTGAAATCCATTCTCATGTCCAGAATTTTTCAAGGGTTGAGTTTAACTCAACCAATACTAACGATACTGAACGAAAAAGGTTCGTCGCGGAGGAAAAAAGGGTTCGGAGGCACTATTTCATAGTTATGAAATAAGACTTCCTTCAGAGGTTTATTTTCTAACGATGAAGAAGACCTAAAACGTCACCGAGCGAAATGCTTTTCATACTACATCATCCGTGGGTTCGTCATCAGGAGATTTTGATAAAGACCAAGGAGAGGGTTTTATAAAATCCGGCTCTCGTGTGTCGATATTATCTCACAGGAAGTGGAGATAGAGTGATTTTGGTGATGGAATCCGTGACTCGGTGGCGTGATCGACGATTAAGGAAGCCCAGAGTGTGCGCACGCATAAATATTTCCTGGGCACGTCTCGTCAAGTGCTTGAGATGCGTGCACGGACACTCATTCACGGAATAACAGCTCACTTTTTTATTTCTTCCAACGTCGGGAGAAAAAGATCGAGGACAATGAAAGTGCTGGTGTGTTTTTGGGCGCCACGTGAACACTGCGAGGGCCGCGATGCTTCAAAAGTCTGAATGATTTAGTTTCGACGGCGTCGCTCCTTTCTGGGGTGCTGCCCAAACGATGTGTCGTAAACAAGTCATATGTTTCCCGCTTTATAACAATCATTGTACGTCAATAACATCAGTAGGGCCACTGATAACTATAATAGTAACAATATTAAAAACTCCCAAAACCATCAAACAAAGACACAATTGCTGATACGTACTTTGCACCCCGAGGGAGCCTCTTCAGAGTTTGACCACCAGAGAGGTTGTGAGGGTGAATGTCATGGGAAAAGACAAAAGGTCGAAAGTCATATTCTAAAATGTAGTAATTTGAACAATGTTTTGTTAACAAAACATTGTTTTAATTACTAGATTATAAAATATGACTTTCGACCTTCTTTTGTCTTTTCCCTCGTTTGTCTTTCCTCGTTTCAACGCCTTGGAATACAAAAATGATAAATTCTAAAGTAATTTATTTATGTATTTTGTATTTAATGACCGCAGATTGGCAACAGGCCAGGTGGTAGTTATTTATGGGGGAAAACAAGAATAAAATACCCTTCCGGGTGTTCACCTAAGTCGATGGAAACACCACCCTTACCCCCAAAGAACCTCCCAAAGACAGTGCGTCACACTATTTCATTACAAACTCTAAACAAACAATTTACATAGTAAGCTAAGACTTTTACAAGTAATTTAAATCCATTTTCATAATTCTGCATAATAATTTAGTAATAAGGTTAATTACATAATTATTAATAAACTGGATTTACAGTTTATAATACGACATTACAGAAGTTCACATAAAGCTTTTAATTATATTTATGAAGCTTTGCAGAAAAAGGGTAACGGTTCGAAAACTTCTTCAGGTAAATTGTTCCACTCTGTTATCCCCCGATTCATGAATGAATATTTATAAATATCTGTTCTCTGTTTAAATGTGGAAATTTTATGCTTATGTATGATTCTGCCAAGATAATCTGGATTTTTAAGTCCATTTTTCAATTCTTTCATCGAATGTTTTTCTGTTATACTTTTGAATATATTCTCAAGCTTTTTCGTTTCACGCCTTGATTGTAATTCTTCTCAACTCAGCTCTCTGATCATAAAAGTGACGCTGTCGGTCTTCCCGTAACATTTCTCACTTCATTAATTTTAAACTATAATAGTAAATAGCAATAAACTTATTAATAAGT
>KZ308360.1:2024795-2051707 GCA_000376725.2 Ladona fulva | reverse complement strand
ATATAATAAATATAACTAAATTCAATAATCTGCCAAAAGGTTTAAGTACTACAATGCAAGTACTATAGTATAATCGGGACTGGATGACGAGCCTTGAGTATAGACTACACTAAAGTTTGTTTTACTGAATTGCCCATATGTTATAAATGAAAGTAAATACACAGCACGCTTAGCCTATAAAAAATACCCAAAACCAAATTTGGTCGATGACATAACATACCAAGTTTCTATTTATATGCAATGTAAGGAGGTGCAAGTTGCCAATACCTGTGAAGCCACGATGGCGGATTAATGAAACCATCATTGATAAAGAATTCTACAGTATTTCTACTTTTCTTTACGTAACCGCAAGAAAGTGCGATATTTTTGGAACAATGTGGGTAGCTGGAAATCAGTTAAAAACCGGGACGGTTAGATAACCGTAGCTCGTTCTCAATTACTTCTGTCAGGCATTTTTCCGCTCGCTCTATGTTGGCATAATGCTCTTCTTCTTCTAGCTCTACCGTTTTGGGAGTTAATACCTAGAGAGGCTGTCACACATTGAAAGAAAGAATACTTAGTAATTTCCATGATAGATATTTATTCGACTAGTTTCATCAACGACTTGACATCTTCCAGTCAACTTTCCAAACTTATCGAATAAACATCTGCTGTGGAAATTACTAAGTATTCTTTCTTACAATATGTGTGTTGACTATGTTGGGTTCCACGAAGTCATGCTTCGACATATTAATTTCATTTTACAGTGGCTTTAAACTCTTTAAACGGAGGAAAAACCTTATAAGTAGTAATTATTGCCATCTTAATTATGGACTGAGCTATTTTTTTACGTCAAGCTTCATCTCAATACATTATTATCTGCGGTTATTAGTTCATCTAGATATACTATTTGTATTTGAAGGTGCTGTTGCAATTTAATGATGTGATGATATTTCTGTAATTCAAAGTTATGTGTTTAGCTTAGAAATTTTTAGTGTTTTTTCAACATCAATTTTTCCTTTTTTTCATCAAGAAAAATCTATGCTTTTGGAAGTTCAAAAAACTTAATAGTAAATTTCTTTTAATGTTTTTTCTTTTCTATTTCTGCAGTTTTTTTCTTTTCATTCCCATCTCTGTGGGTGTATTCCCACACGCAACATGATTTGCAAAGATGATTTTTTTCTACAATCTTTTCTTTCTTTTTGTTTTGTAATTAACATCTGTACATAAATAACGACATATATGGTTAAGTGGAAGAGAAGCCCAATCGGTCCTAACCTCGCCAATGAAGGGTCTATATATCTATTTATCATGCAAGAGGGAGTAGAAAACATAGATCAGTGCACGTATTCTAATTTCTATGGTTCAGGTTTGATCCATGAAAAAGTTTCAAATCTGAAGCATTTCACATATTCATTATTGGGATCCATCCTGACCTTTATTTGCATCCAGGAATATCGGAGCTGTGTTTTTACTGGAATTTCTCAAAGGAAAATCCACACTCCCTACTATGTTAAGATAAAACGGCTAAAATTGGAACATAGAAAAATGTTTATATTATCTGTCTTCAAAATGTTATCACCTAAAACCCCTGAACATTTTTACGAATACAAAATTAGAAATCTGAATGATTCTGACAGAGTTGTTAGAGCTTGGAGACGATAAAAACTTCCAGTGTAGAACCATTGTGTACCAACCATTAACAATAAACACTTCCCTAAAAATATGGAATGAAATTCCCGATAGTGTGTTTGGCTCGTATTTGTATCAATTTAAGTTGAAATTGTTACCATTTATGCATAACAACATTATTGTAACTCTGTATGAAATTATATTCTATTACATGCACTACCTGGATTATCTATTCTGTTACATAGGTTGTCTGGTTTGTTTTCTGCATATTTACATTACTGTCAAGTATTGTGCTATTCTTGTATAAGTTGTGGATACTGTCCTTGAATTGTGAGTAAGCTGTAGATATATTTGCTAACCAATCTTTTTTATTTCTCCTTTTGTTATCCTACCACAGTCTTTTTGTTAGTGTACCATGTTCCACAGGGCACAGTCCTAGGACAATAAATTTATATATTACTATTATTACCACGGCACCACATCCGTTTCTTAGAGACTCGTTTCTTACCCTCCCGAGTACACAGTGCGAGACTCGCATCGCGCGTAGGAGTCTCCGGGTAAAAAAGTGGGAGGAGTTTTATGCACTGCCCCTCCCGATTGGATATGACAGGGGACATGAAATGAGAGAAACGCGTACGCGATGGGGTGGCAAGTGCCAAAAGACGTGGAAGTGAATGCAGCGGCGCTGGAGATGAATGCAACGTCGATGGAAAAGGAAGGCCTAATGATGGAGGAGTGGAAGATCGCCGAGTGGGTGTCTTGTGGAGAGACATGTGTGTTCCGAGGTGCGACCGCCACAAGGAAGCCGGAGGGATGAGTGAGCGAAGGTGCTAAGACTAAGGCGGGAGTTGATTGCAGTGGGTGGCCACGCCGTGGTGATGAAGTGGATTCAGGGACGAAGCCCAAGGTGGTCACGTGATTGGTGGACTTCTTTCAGATTTTATCCGCAATAAGTTGAGGGTATGAAAGAAGCCTATGAGGTTTCCTCCTGCTGAAAATAGAGGGTTACCATTTTCTGATGGTATGAAAACGGGATCAAATTCTGAGGCTGGTAAAACCGGAAATAAACCGGCATATACCTTGAAACTTAGTGAGACTTAATTTGGGCCTATATTATTATTGTATTACTCTCTCTCTCTCTTTCCTCCTTTTTCAGAGTTACTCCATTGTACATACATTCGACGAGGGACGAATGTGCCGATACACCATCAAGCGTGACGATACAAACGTGTTGAATATCACCTGTATCACCCACTAGATATAGTGAATTTATTAACTCTGTGTTTTCGCGGGTATTTTTCGCTCCCCTTCTTATGTAGGTATTTTCCCGTATCGAGGGCTTTTCTCCACAAACCTTTAGTTTCCCCTTGAGCGAAAAACGTTGTTTTTATATGTATCTATTTCTGTTATTTTTTACTGTCGACCTGTTTGCATTTGCAATTGGTATATACTGTGTGTAGCATTCTTCTCGTACTTATGTTCATCAAATTGTTGAGATGTTTGGTAAAACTGGAACAAAACCGACCTATTACCTTGAAATTATATATTTATTACCTGACTAATACAAGCTAATCTCTCAGTACCTACCACAAGAGACAAATGGTAAAAGAACTGCTTGTAGTGCTTAGTTATCTGCTCATAAAGTGGATTTCCCCATCCATAAAATGCAATGCAACCTGCTATACCCAATAGTCAACATACTGTGGTAGACAAAAATTGTTTAAATTGTCTCTACAATCTAAATTACAGCTTAAAGTATATTAATTTTGCTCATTTTGTAAACAGAATGAATGAAATTCGTAAATGTTTTGACTTGATTTTATTTTTTTAAGATGTAAGTTAATGTTAGTCAATTATATTTAGTAATTAATGTAATATTATTACAATATTATTTATATTAATATTATTTTAGTAAATTATTTTTAGTTAAAAACATGTAATATCTACAGAGGTTAGGTGGAAGAGAGGCCATTTTGGCTTAACCTCGCCATAAGAATAAATGATAGTAATAATTCTGCTCTTTATTCGGCGAGGTTAGGATCATGTGGGCCTCTTTGACACCTAACCTCTGAAGTCATGCATGGTACAACAAAATAGAAATAATGAAAAAGAAGAAGAAAGAATGTTTGGGGCGTGGGGAAAACCTGGGCAGCTGAGGGCCTTAAGAGAAAAACCCACGGCGCGGAACAAAACTTTCAAAAACACAGAGAAGAATGGATTAGTTCAGGTGCAGCATCAAATGTAGCTCGAATCTGTTTGTCTTTTAAAGTCCTCTATGTGCGTGCAGCGTCACTATTTTATGAAAATTTGCGTTCATATGATTTCAATCATCCAAATCTCCATAAACAACAATATACTCTCTAAAGAGTATTTCCATGAAACCGGGACGACAGAAAGCTAGATACAATAATAATACTGTTAAGGTATAAGGATTTTTTCAAATATCCCAGCCAATACTACCGGTTTTTACAAAATGAGGCCTTTAAGGTCTTTATCAAGGCGAGATTGAGACTAAAAAGTCTCTTCTTCCATCTAACATGTCGTCAATGTTATTATTAAAATATGAATACATTTGTAAACAGAAATAGAGAGAGAAACTTAAGAAGAATTAGTGGATATAAAAAACCTAAGTGGTAACTTAGGAAAAAAAAGCTCCAAAAATAAACATTCGATTTAAACTAATTCACATGCATGTTATTACATAAATCAACCAGTGTATGTCAACAGAAAACAATATTTTTACTAAAATCTGTTGTCAGTCATACAGTCAGTATCTCTTGGTTTCCAATCACACAATGGCTCTCCAATCATTTGAATACACAACAAAACAAATAGAAGCTATAGTCGATATAACTATTATTACACCAAAAGTAACAAGGAGGATCCGATTGTCGACCGTGGCTTTTCTGGAAACTCATTAGTAGAGGGTTCTTTGTCAAAGTAGATGACGTAATGATTCCATTCAACAAGAAGCGCGGAGGCCAATAATGCGTTACAAGGAAATAACAGCTGAAGTAGATAGTTACAATTTAGTTAGTTACATTTCTTCAGGTCTATTTTTCCGTAGTGCATTACAGAACCTCACGGACTAAAGTTACATAGATATGTTGATGTCGTTAAAATATGAAATGATAACACTTAAAATGCAAATGTGAAAAAGGTATAGATAAATGGAAAGGATTTTTCCGTCCATAAAAGGACGGAAAAATCATTATTTCCTCGGAAAACTGTTTCTATGAGAAACGCTTGTGTGTAATATTTAATGTGGGGTATACGTAAAAAAATTTACGTGCGTCCTACCGGGGCAGAGCGCATATAAATTTCTAGTTTCCCTTGTTATTTCTTGTTCCCTTGTTATTCACACCCAATGTATTCCATGATTTTCACGGAGGGGAAGATGTGCGAGGGAGGAAATGTATCTCGCGTTTAAGCGGAATTTTACGATGAACCATTCCGAGATTGTAATTGGCAGTTGCAGCGAGGGGAAGCTTGAATGAAGTGTATTAAGAGACGAGGGTCAAGGAAAGGAAACACGAGGAGCAAAGGCGATACCTGAAGGTGAAGTACGAAGTGTTTGCATCGAAACGACGTATGAGAGAGAGAAGTCTCGAGATGGTTGACAAATGAGAAATGGAATTGTTTAGCTTGGAACAAGGAGTGAATAAGATCCGACGTTACGTGAGGGATAATTCAGTCCCATTGTCTTTTATACACGGAGTGGGATGAGTGGAAGTCGGGGACAGTTTGTACATACATTGGTGAGCAAACCGTAAAGGTTAACTCTTTTGACCGAGGATCACCAAATAGAATTAGCATTGCAATATCGTTGGCGTGAATGGATGGAGTGGAGAAAACGTTTAGACAGCAACACCGTGACACAGATTTTTCTCCCGAGCAAATGAGCACTCGACAGCGAATTGAAAGCCATTATATACTGGCAAAGTTCAAGGATTCGATTTTCCATTCCCCGACGGTCGTGTCTTATGATATAGATTGTATTTATGAGGGGAATCCGAGCGGAATTTTAACTCGAGAAATTAGCCTTTCAACAGCTGCGCCTGAGCATAAATTTATGGAAAATTTGCTCTCGGAGGCGGCTTTGCACGCCTCCGATTTGATTTTCTCATCATGAGTAGAGTTATTCCTTCGTGATTTATTCCTTTCGTGATCAAATAATCTCGCGTTCATCTTTGATGATACTGAATTTCACTTGAGGATTCCCTCTCTAACGCTTAATCAAATTGAAACGCTCAAATGAATGCAATAGTCAGTCAAAAAAACTCATTTATGATTTCTAAGTTCACGAATTTCTCTAGCCAACAAAAAATCGCTTCAATTACTTCCTATTCTATTTTGCAGACCAATTTGTTCAGATTACTACAACTCACATACTATATCGTTTAAAAATTGAAATAAGACATTTCTACTTTTAAGAAACCGACCGATTGGATTTTCTTCCATCTGAAGAATAAGGTTAGTTTTATAATTATGCGATTCGTCCCTTCACTGGGTTATCTTTAATTACCATTGAATACTAATTACTTGTATACTTTCAAAACATTCGAAAAACTGCCAACCAATAAAATGTTTAAATAAACCTTATTTAAACATTTTATTACACCAGTAATTGGCAAAAATAAACAATTAATAAAACAAAGACAAGTAACAGTAGTCAACATTTCCAAGAAAAAGGATGCTGGAGTGTATTCCAGCGTTCTTTCTTTGGAAATGTGTGCGAAATTCCACGATGTCACGGTTGATCACATCTTAACAGTAGTCAAGGTTTTAGTCGTGGTTATTTTGTCGACTACAAAGCCCATGAAAATTATCGCAATGAATTCTAGGAAAATGGCTCTTTTATAAAAAATGGGACTTAATGTTTCTTTACCAATTTCCAGAGACACCCCGAAATTCATCGCTCAAAATCCTGATGAATTTTTGTTACAATAAAATCTCCATAAAGTCATCTAAATAATTTCAGATGTTGTCATCGCGTCTATAGAATCTGCTGTGAAACATTAAATTTCTTTAATATGATTCGATACATTTATTCCTTTTCAAATTGACGAAAGAATCGAACTGACGTGTAGCTTTCCTAAAGATAAACTGGTAGTATATCCTAGGGTAATGCAATACCCAAACTACGACAGCAATAATAATAAATGCCTTTATTTGGGCGAGATATCCAAATAACACCACTGCGGTAACCTTACAGACAAATCAGAGGCCTTCAGAAATCCTGAGGCATCTGGATATCTATTGTAATCTCAATTCAGAAATTATTTTCTATGGATTTTAAGCTCTTGCTTAACGTCTTGGGGCTATATTCGAAATCATTTTCTTCCAAAACATAAAGTCTTACGTGTTTGTTTTTGCAACCAAAAGCTACTTATATGCAACCAAAAGCTACTTAGGCCGATCCGACAGTGAGCGTAAAATAAAAGAAATAGACGCGAGGACAAGTCGTTTTAGGGAATCTTTTTTCCACGAACGATACGCGATAATAATAAATTAAAGAAGTAATTCTACTCTTGGTATTTACACCCCATGCCACATGCCGGAAGGCGGCTTGCAGGGTACTTATGTAGATGTAGATATGTCATCGTTTTCGCCTACTTTCGGTGAATCATTTCCATATATTGGATTTATTTTACGGTCCACCGAAGGGTCCGGATGGACGCTGAAAACAACTACAATTGAACTATACAAATTTCTTCGCTTTAGCCATTAAAAATCTTCAAATTCAGCGATGTCAACGTCATATCGGTACGAAATAATTATTTACTTTCAAAGCTCTCAAATAATACCATCGAGATAAGTTTAATTTTCCAGTGACGTGATACTGTAAGAAGAAGATCGAATAGGAATTTTTAGATTGAGGTACGTTCGTTTATGAATGAAAAACCTTTTAAATCATGGTAGTCCGATTCGGGTCCCGGTTGATTTTTTTCGCGTTTTCTATATTATTATTCCAAAAAGTGCTAGCCAAAACAGAAAATGCAGATTTTGCCTGAAGATACGAAATGTGTGATATAAAAAGTGAAATACTATTTTCACTATAGATATTGAGGAATTGGATTTGGCTTTACATATCATCGTAATTGAAAAAAATTAAGTTGTCATTTTCTTCTAATTATTGTAATCTAACATTAACGAGCGGTGTATAGTTACGGATAGGAGGGATGGGAATAGGCAGGACATCAAACCGAAAGTGAAACGACACTCGAAACCGAAAAACTGTTATTTTTGCCTAAGTAAGCACAGAGCTCGAACAAAAAATCCTTGAACTTGAATCTAAACAGGAAAGCGTAATTTTTTTCAGCTCTTGCATTTATTCAGTCTTGTGTAACAATATCCATACTTACTCGTAGTAAACAAAAAATCCTTGAACTTGAATCTAAACAGGAAAGCGTAATTTTTTTCAGCTCTTGCATTTATTCAGTCTTGTGTAACAATATCCATACTTACTCGTAGTAAACATATGCAACGGTTTCTTGCAACGGTTTTAATCTAAAATTTAAGAAAAAGATATTCTAATCAAGAATATTAAGAGTCACGCGTAATGACACCTTGCACAGGGATCATTATATCGCAGCGAAAAAATTAAACGGTTTGAACCGGTTCGACGGTTGCTGTCGGAGCAAAACGGGAACCGAACTGAAAATTCACCTTTCCATTGGACTGGAGCGAATAACAGTGCAAGAATAATAACGGCTCAAAGCCGTGGGTGGTAATTACTCTCCTATAAAAGTACTTCGCCAATTAGGGAGAGTGAATGGAGAAACTATTTGCGAATTATTCGAAAAGTATTATTTACAAATTTGCTTCAGATCAGAAGTGGCCACTGATGGTGAAGTCGTTGTTGAAAAACTCTAAAACAATCAATAATGAGATTCTAGCCTGCGCACTATACGCGTAACTCTCCATCCAAGAAAGTATTGTTAAAAGTGCTTCGACAGCTTTCTTCATTTCGCACATATGCTCCCACCGGGAAACGAACCCGGGACCGCTTTCACCGAAGTCGAACGCGTTGCCCACTTGGCTATGCGGGAGCCCTCCATCTAAGGAAGCATCCTCTGGTAGAAGCAGAATATGCCCTTTGAATGGCAAATTGCGCTTTGAAATGAGTTTTTCGACAACAATTAAATTATTCTCGCGCTAATCACTCATGTTTATGCGGTATCGACTCAATTCAAATCGCAATGAAATTTTTCGCGTACACCTGCCGTATGACTACCCCGCTACAAACGTCAATAGAACCCGCTCTTGAAGTTGACACGGCGAATATTATCGTCAGGTCATGCCGCCGCACTGGGAGGATAAAAACAACCACGCTACATACGTCCGGAAGCAAATTAACCACATTTTTAGGAAAAAATTGGTACAGGATCGTAACGTTTCGAAGCAAACCCTTCTAGAAATCCACGCAACGGCAGCGACCACAACCGGCGGTATTAGGAGCGACCTGGACGACACGTGTGCTCATCGTCCCCCTCCCACCCTCGCCGGGAGAGAGAGGAAAGGGTCCAGGAGACGCGTGTTCCGTCTCGCGTGTGCTTGCATGTCGATCCCAAGCCGCATAATTTGTCGGCACGCCATGGCGTGGCGCCAGGCCTCTTGTACCAGGCGTGTGATGGCCGATGTAATCAGGCTGGCCCCCGTAAGCCCCAGGTCGTGGGCAAGTCCTTTCTTCGAAAGGTGGGGGAGGAGCGAGGGATGCTGGGAGGAAGATGTGGGAGTTGAGATGAGAGCAGTTTGTTGTGTGGGTATCCTAGGAAACTACTCATGCTGCTGCGATCCCCCACCGGGTTTTTGATAGGAGACTGGTTGTTAGGAGGAATCAATGTGGGGAGAGGGAGGGTGGCGGGTGTACATAAGTTGAGGATGGAAGAGCGAGGAAAAGTTTGTTATATGTGGGATCGTGTGGGCGACGGATTTATCGTCGGCTATGGGGATTTTTTTCGCCGAAGTTTATGAGGATGGATACTGCCCTAATCTTTGACGAATGGAGTTCTTTTCTCCTTAATCTCTTTCGGTTTGCAGTAAATTCAGGACTTACGTGAGCGGATGCGTAAATTAGAATAGAGTTCCGGATGAGCCTACGGAGATTACTGTATCGAGGGCTTAATATCATTTTGTTTAATGAATGAGGGTGTGGAGGATAGGGCAGTATCGTTATATTGCCATGAATCCGGTCAATTTCAAACAATCTCTGTTTATCGCCCCTATTCGAAAGCCATACCGACGGGAATAATTTACTCCTTAAGACTGTCAAAATACGGTCCATTTTTTCGGCGGAAGAAGTTATTGATATGGAGATCTTATTGAGAATGAAAAATCGCTGTGAGTGTTGTCTGGAAATGGCCCTCTTTCAATGAATAATACTATGGGATTTGTTTCTGAATTGTTGTCGAGTTGTAGGTGTAAAGAGGGGATATGAATGATTATTTACAATTAAATCTTTTCTCAGATCGATATTTTTTCGACAAGATTATTTCACTATGCTTTCTATAGGCTAAATACCTAAAACATTCCCGATAAATTAACATGGAATCAAAATTGACTTAATTACGCATCAGAAATTATTTAATTCACTAAAGAGCCCACTAGTTTTGAAATAATTTCTCGTTTTTTATCGCTTTGGTCTATGGCATTTCTTTCGAACAGGGTGGCTATAGACATTCTAAATTGAAATTTTGCATTTGTAGGTAGGCTGTATACACTAATGTATACGTTATACATTAAATAATTAATAATCCATTCGTTAAAATGTTTGAAAACGCTCAAAACTGACTTTTGGCATAGAGGGGTAACTTATATATTTACTGGAAAACAAGCGATGGATGTAATTTACAACGAACGACATCGGGAGATTGCGTCTAAAAGATATTTATAATGTTCCCTGAAAATGATACATTTTAGTGCAAAGTAAATGTTATCAGTGAAATCATAGTCATTAATTTCAGCTTTTACCCCTGTTATTATTTAGAGTATTTAATTCTTAAAGATGAAAAGAAATACAAATTACACGTGTTATAAGAAATGAAAAAATAATAAAATTATTACAATATGCTGACAGGACGTGGGATCATTTCATCATCTGCCCTACAACGATGAAAGCTGACAGCTCCCAGATTTGAGAAATTGTCCAAAAATAAGTCTAAAAGTTTAAATTCAATCATCCTTATCGTCTCAGTTACGTCCAATCAGCGATAACACTGAAATTTAATTTCGGAAATTGCCGGAATCGTATTGATTGATACGTGATTTGAAAGGATCATTCAGACAAGCGGATTCACGGATTAGAAAATGTACAGCGAAAAGCGGCACGTGTAGCCATGAATGTATTCGGTAGCAAATCGATTCGTAGACAAATGCCTAAGCACAGAGGATGAGATTCATCAGAAGAAGAAATTATCAGAGCTTCGGCTAAATTTCTTTAATAAATTCGGTGATGATACGTTTTCGAGTGAAAAATTTGGCATCATGTATCCACCCTATTACAGAGGCTGGTCATCTGCGAGAGACATCGAAGAAATAAATACTAGTTAGAGCCTGTGGATACAAAAATTCATTTTTCCACGAACATGACAGTTACCAAATGGGGACATAGTACACCGTATGGTGCATTCAGCCCTAAGCCGAAAGGCAGCTAGAAGATATATACGTAGATTTAGATTTATGGATACATGGATGAAAAGATAGATTGACCCTACGTCGGCGAAGTTCGGCTCACGTGAGCGTCTTTTAAATAAAATCTCGTATATCATTCTGATATTTACATTGATTGATGTAGACGAAAAGGGAAAGAGTGGGGGGTGGGAAAAATTCTTTGCAAATTTAAGTTGGCAAAGAAATAACCCACGGTGAATGAAAATGCACTCAGAGGATGAGGATGAAGAAACGCAACAAGCAGTAGAAAGTAACTTACAAATGTAAAATACAAAAACTTTTGAAAAACTCTTCAACAGTAAAAAGTATAGCTAAAGAATGTACAAAAAGCACTTACAGATTTGTCGGACGTAAGAAAAAAACGATCAATATGATATGATTCGTGACCATTAGCTATAAGATAATCTTACTTTTAGGAATTGATTATGTTTTTACAATTAATCTAGCGAATTAATGTTATCTTTAGATATGTAACTTTATTTTGTAACTGTAACTTTTAAATTTACGATCTCTGTACTTTCAGCTTGTAATTCGATTGTCATTTTTTCTCATTTTCGATTACCTTAAATTAATTGTAAGATACATTGCTTTATATGTATTTACTGTGCATTCCTGTTTTTTTTTTCACTCCCCTTCTATGTGGATGTTTTCCCGCAGCGTGGATTTTTACATCGCGACCTTTCAGCTGAAAAGATTTTTTCCCATACCGCACTCTTTTATTTTATAATTATATTCTGTGTATATTATATGTGAAATACGAGGTTAGCTGGAAGAGAGGCCCACACGGCCCTGATCTCGCCAATAAAGAGTCTATCTATCTATCTAATATGCCAACATTAAAATTTTTATATACATATTTTGAAGCAATGCAGTATTATGTAGCATATTGGGTAATAATAAAGACGAGTAGTTGCAATCCAGAGTAAAATATTTCTAGAAAATTTCGCAAAAGCAGTAGAAAATACAAATATAAAATACATACATTTTTGAAAAAATCTTCAACGATTAAAATCAAAGGTAGAGAAAGTACAAAAAGCACCAAAATATTAGCCGGGTGTAAGAAAAAAAATGACGATCAACATTATATCACACATTTTCATATTCCAATATTTACATTTCTATACACACATTTTGTAGCGGTGCAATATCATGTGGTAGGTTGGATAAAAAGGAAGAAGCTGCAACCCTGTCTAAAAGACGGAAGAAAAGTACAGCTGTGTAAAAGATTTCTTTAGTTTCCCCTGACGCAGGCTGTACACCAATCACTTTTTCGAATGCATTTTTCAACTTCGGGGAGTACCTACCCTTCCCTCATCCGTACATTTTTGTCGAGTTACACAACGATCCATAAGAGTAGGCCCGACTGGAAAAATCCTGCGTGGAAACTGCGGTCGTAATTTGGCACTTCAAAAATGAAAATGTCTCGCACTGGGAAGCACACTGAAATATGTTCCTCCCCTCCGCTTTAAGGCGAAAATTTACTGCCATTTTAATTTTTTTCGGCTCTAATCTGGAATTGATGGTGGTCAGGTATTTTACTGCCTCGCGTCGGGCGAGCAATGGCCATAAGGGGAAATGATAATATATTGCGATAGTATGCGTAAATGCGGAATTTCCGGCGGCTTTAAGGTGACGGCCGATCTCCCCGGCCTCCTCCTTAAAGTAACCATTTCCATAATTTCCCCGATGATTTTTTCCCTATAAATTACGTCTGGGTCAGAAAGGTTGTCGCCTTTTATTACACGGGATGCTTGGTTTATGGAGATAATTGGTGGATTTCGCCTATAAAGTATTTGATATATGTCTATATTAATAAATGCCCCTCCCCGTGAAGGATATTAAAATATTTTCGAATTTTGGGGAAATTAACGTCGTTCGCGGAGTATTTTTTTGGAGAGGACTGGGTTATAATCGCCCGTAAATTTAGGTGCGACGAAACGCCTCAACTTTTTGGGTTGTGTGTCGTCTAATTTAACGTTATAGCTTTATTATCTCTAAGTAATTGTGGAAGTTTCCAAAACGCAGATCACAGGCATGCCGACGGCTTTTCGGATGCTTCCTCAGAGCATGCCTAAATTTACACCTTTAATAACTACACGCGGTTTTAAATATATCTAAACGTTTTTAATTGTAGTCAATTATGCAAAAATCTGAATCATATGCCGGGGCACCTCGAATCACGAAGCGCCCTAACTTACGAACTTTTCGACACACGAAAAATTTTCCAGCTCACTTTAACTCTAGATACCAACTTAATTTCCAAACGCAAACAGGAAGTTGCAATAGAAAACTGGGTTTCGAGTTATAAACTTTCCGAGTTACGAGCTTCGAAAAGGAACGAATTAAGTTATTAATGGAAACTAGTACGTGAAGTAAACAGCTATCTAGCTTTCACCAAATTTATCCTTCTCTTCAGTGTTAACTCATCTGCTCTTCTTTCGTATATACATTTCATTCACAGATTCCAATGCTCTCACAGTCGCTTCGCTGACATTACCACTTTTTCTTCTTTAGGAAATACAATTTATAGGATAAAGCGTATACCTGAGTTTTTCGCATAGTTTTTTCTTTTTGTTATATATGTGAATCCGTCGATACTATTTCCCCGGTTTCGATTCCTTTGTGGCACAACTGCTCCATAGCTAAAAATCCTATTCCGTGTAACGAGAATGTAAACGCTGTCTAGACGATAACTTTTCAGAGGATAATTTTTTTTGCGCGACTTTGAAGAAACGGATAAAAATCTAACGAAGGATATGTTTTACCTTCTGGAAATCTATTCAAAGGATAGGATGGAGTTTGTAGACCCTGGCCATAAGTCGATTTACCACTGCATTCCCTTTTATTCTGTTGAACTAATAAAAGAATATAAAAGAAGGATGCCCTGAAGACTTCTGTGGTGTTCTGCACCTACGTCTCTTCTCTACGTCAAATGAGCTTTTTCCGGTCTTCCTCTCCCTTTAGATCGACTCATGTTTTACTCATACTTAGGATTACCGCAATTTCATTATTATTATTAATANTCATGTTTCCCTTTCATTCACAAGTGTTCATTTTGGGTTTTTCTTGAAAATCTTTGGATTTTTGAAGCTTATCCGAAGTGGCGAACGTTCTTTAATGTCTTCCTGTGTGATTTCTAGTTCTTGAAAATCCTTCTCAGTTTCTTTAATCCACATATTGGTCATTTTCAATTTTATAATAATAATAATAAAGGACTTTATTTCTTTTCGGAGGTAGTTGAAGATTCTTCCTGTGAGTCTACTGGAATTCGTTCTTTGAAGGTGTCCATAGAATGCAATTCTTTTTCTGTGTCTGTAAGTTTCTAAATACGTGTATAAGGCTCGTTATTGTGGCGTTTTCTGTATTTTTCCCCTTTTACAACTGGCCCGAGTATTTTTCTTAAGGTGATTTCCAGTTCTTCTGTCATCATTTTCTTACTCAGAGTACAACATTCTGCAGCGTATAGTGCTTCTGGGCGAATTGCTCTCACGCTTCATATCGTCTAAATATTCCTTCGGTAGAGTGAATTTGGAGTTCAATTTGTATGTCTAAGTTTAGTATTAATCTAGTTTAAATTAGTCTAAGTTTAAAATTATTGTTGATTTCTTGTCGTAGAGATCTTTCCTTTAGTGATTAATTAATTATAGAAGCTTTTATTACATAACTCCTGATGAGCTTTCTAGTTAAGGAGTACTTTATTGTCAATTATTCCATAATTTTTTTACTGGTAGTCAACTTGCTGACATATTGGAGTAAATAGTTGATACCAAAATACATAAAATACAAGGTAAAATATGCCAAATGTTTTAACGTAAATATTTTTTAGTCTCTATTTGGGTTAATGTATAAAAGAATGTGGAATGAATAGCATTATCATTACTATTGTTATTTCTTACGGTGAAGTTAGGTCAAAATGGACTCTTTCACCTAGCTTCTGGAGATATTACATGGTATTACTAATAATATTTATTTATTTAGATAATCTTACAAATAAAACAATGTTCCGGTGGTAAGATTTGGACAAAGTAATTTCCACCCTCACCTAAAAGTACAACACAAAACAATGACGCCAATAACTAAAACAATTGAATGAAATTAACTTAAATCTAAAAACCAAATCAAAAAATCTCAACAACCTGACAAACATAAGTAAAAGAAATATACTATTATCAGTATTTATAAAATTTCAAATATAAACTAATTCATATAACTAGATATAGATAAATATACTATATCAGTATTTATAAAATTTCAAATATAAACTAATTCATACAACTAGATATAGATACATATATTTATATAAAACAAAGATTTGGGTTGTGGGGAAAAACTCTTCAACTGAAGGTTTAATGATGACAGGATGTCAAATGCCAAACCAGGACAGATTTTTGAATCAAATCTAAGAGAGTAAAACCGCAAAGTAGTCTTCAATATTTTTAAGCTGCTTTCGTTACTCTTTGACCACTCTTCGTAAAAGCAGTCTTATTGATATAGGCTCTACTGTGAGATTAATTATAAAATCGCTGAAAGGATTTCCCATAAATATCTCCATATTTTCCGTTATTTTATAAACCGAGGCAAAACAAAGCAAAACATAGCGATGCTATGAGCGGAACAAGTCATCGCAAATACAATTGAATGACTCAACGAGTATAGGTTTTCATTGCATTTAATAATGATTGACCACAATGAATGCCACTATTCAACAATACTCATACCTCATTGTCTTAGATATTATCTCAGTCATGTGTAAGACTGAGATTGATAGTATAATAGTGTATATTTAAAATGTATAATAATGTACACTTAAAATACTTATATTTAAGTTTACGTTAGGATTCCCGGATAGTCTAGTGGGCTTACTTTAACTAAAGTTAAAGCGTTCGCCTTTCTTGAAAGCCATTCGATTTAATTCCCGTTGAAGACTTATGAGCGAAACAACCTCAGCTGTCGAAGCACCCTTAACATTACTACTACTGGAGAAATTGAGAGAGAAAAAGTCTGCCGCAAGCTCTAAGCTACCACGCCTGGTAGTGGTAGCTTAGAGGACAGAGCACCCGCCCGGAAAGTGGGAGACCCGGGTTCGATTCCCGGCTGCGGGAGACTTTTTCTCTTTCAATTTCTCCATCTAAATTCAAAGCATGTGAACCATGCGTTTCTCGTCGCTTTTCTAATACTACTACTGTTAAAGGTCACTTTAGGACTCGATATAATGTTGTTAATGTTAAAGAGAAAATATAGGTAATATCCATGCTAATCGAACATTTATATATAGGAGATTAACTATGGTATTTAACTCCAACAGACCCTTATAATACGAGGCACCAAAGTGAATATTATTTAAGACCATTTTAATAGTTAGTAGTATCGTTGAAAGTGCTTCGACTGCTTAGGTCATTTCACAAGTGGGCCCCCATCGGGAATCGAACCCGGGACCGCTTTCACCGTAGAAGAACCACCCACATGGCTATCCGGAGGCCCAAATCCATTTCATACATTATAATAGACAGAGATAAATGAAAGTTTAATTTTCTTTATATTGCACCAAAAGAAATGTCAAAATCATAATATTCACCATTTTTCTAAGTGGGAGAGTATTTCATAGAAACCTTTATTTCTCGTATAATGATGCTCTAATTGCTTATGATTAAGAGCTGAAGATATACGGGGAAATTCCTCCATCCTCTCAGCCTTGACATGAGGGAGGCGCCGTTAGTTCGAAACTTATTAAAAATTCGTCTGAAGAGTGGAAAAGCATTCCATCGACTGAGGGCTCGTGCTTCCAGGCAGCGGCAGTTGAGAATTTTCCTTTTCATCTCCAGACATGGAACAGGACGGGTCCCGAATTTGGGCCGGCATTGGGAGGGATAACCTTAGTCAGCGAGGAAACTAAAGAACAATAGGTCGTACAGTTGGAGGAGACCTAATAGATACAGAGCCGAAAACGAATCTCAGATCAGCTGTGGAAGATGCTCTTGAACCGATACGAGGTCACGACGGATATCCATCTGTGTCATGATATGAAATTGGTGGACGCTTTTCCTTGGTGAAAATTATGAACTAGGGCGAAATAAGTTAGTTGGAAGGAGGGAAGAAGTATACAAAATTTGTTGATGATAAAGAATTTCGGGGGTAATTAAATTATCTCAAGGTAAAAAGAACTCGAAAAATGTCTGACCTCAGATTTTTCATGTACGTTTTTTCTCGGGATTTTTCTCAGGTTTTCACCTACACGTGTAAACTCACCTTTACCATATTTATTCATTAATTTACTTTGCAAATTCAAGAAAACTTGCATAATAAGGCATTGAATGGGTCCATTAAAGATATAACTTTTTATTTACCGTACATGACTCCTTTTGAAGAATTCTACGTCTATGATCAATATAAGTAAATAAAAAAAAATGTTTTCCGCACCCACAAGGTTCCGGTTTGTTGGATTTTTCCGGTTAGGGAATGACTGTTCGTAATTGTAAATAGTAATAATTATTGAAATGGTTGGGATCATCTTCCTGTTTCCATTAAAGAATCTATCATTATTACTATTATTATTAAATCATATAAGCCAATAGGGACTACGTAAATTTCAATAATTTCTTTCCTTCTTTCCTTTTCTTCTAAATTTCTTTCATTTGTGCCTCATGTTTCCCTTTCATTCACAAGTGTTCATTTTGGGTTTTTCTTGAAAATCTTTGGATTTTTGAAGCTTATCCGAAGTGGCGAACGTTCTTTAATGTCTTCCTGTGTGATTTCTAGTTCTTGAAAATCCTTCTCAGTTTCTTTAATCCACATATTGGTCATTTTCAATTTTATAATAATAATAATAAAGGACTTTATTTCTTTTCGGAGGTAGTTGAAGATTCTTCCTGTGAGTCTACTGGAATTCGTTCTTTGAAGGTGTCCATAGAATGCAATTCTTTTTCTGTGTCTGTAAGTTTCTAAATACGTGTATAAGGCTCGTTATTGTGGCGTTTTCTGTATTTTTCCCCTTTTACAACTGGCCCGAGTATTTTTCTTAAGGTGATTTCCAGTTCTTCTGTCATCATTTTCTTACTCAGAGTACAACATTCTGCAGCGTATAGTGCTTCTGGGCGAATTGCTCTCACGCTTCATATCGTCTAAATATTCCTTCGGTAGAGTGAATTTGGAGTTCAATTTGTATGTCTAAGTTTAGTATTAATCTAGTTTAAATTAGTCTAAGTTTAAAATTATTGTTGATTTCTTGTCGTAGAGATCTTTCCTTTAGTGATTAATTAATTATAGAAGCTTTTATTACATAATATAATTACTTTAGTCTCACTGAGTTCTTTTCCTCCTCTCTCTTTTTTCCCTTGAATCCTTCTTGTATTACTTTCTTCAGCAATACCTCTCTTCTCAATATTTGACCCACTCTCGTCTTCTACCGTCGAGTCAATACTTGGATCGACACCCTATCTTCTTCCACCCTCTCCAGCACTTCCGCGTTTCTATTACTATCAACCTGACTTTTCCGATCCCACGCCGCTCCGAAGACCTCCCATCTTCTGTCGTCCTCCTTTCTTAGCGTCCACGTTTCACATCCATTCAGAGGATATTACCAATCTCACCCTTCACGGTTCATCGCCCCCTTTATCTCCGCGGTCACGATTAGCACAAATTTCGCCACCTCTGGAAACGTTCCCGCATCGCCGACACTCTCCGACAGTTATTCAAAACGGGCTCTGCCACATAAAGAGTACTCCCGACGACGCCTTGTCGTGCCGATGAAGAACAAGAGGAGTTCACGAAGACGTTTCGCACTCCCGCCAAAGGAAAACGTGTCGATAAAACACGCCGGACCATCCGAGCGATCCCCTCGCCTTCACGACTGATAACGTTATAACTGTTGATAATGCTCCAATCACCCGGATGCGTTCCGGCGCTCGGATCGGCAATAAATTAGTACTTATCTCGGGCGCGGAGGTGGACGTTTATCGTCACGACTCGCTCCATTGGTAGTGGAGGGATCCGTGAGTGGATTTGTAACCGCCCGGGTACGGCACGAGCCATCTTGGAGGCCCTCGCAGCGACGACCACCCGGATTAATAAACTCTCCCTTAATGTTATTGATTCGTGAGACGCCAAATGTCTGGGATAGGTCAGCGCGTGAGGTGTCCGTGAGCCGAATGCACGAATTCGCGATTCCCTCCCCTCGCGAGGATGATCCACCGTTCGGTCCGTGAGGTCGTGAGCGAGAATGATAAAAAACGCGAACCTTTGCCTTATTTTATTTTCATCCCTTCTCACGGCCTTACGTCCGTACTGTTGCCGGATGTGAGAGTGGATCGCGAGGAGTCTGATATGGAAACCAGGAAGGAGTTGCCTCCATGTCGACCCAGGTCGGGTAGACATAGCCTATCCCTGGGGAGGCGAACCTATGGCACGCGGGTTCGAAGTGTATTGCGAGAGAATTTGCTTGGTATTCGGAACTCTGACGGTGCTATCTTCGTAATTTAATCAGAATTTTTTTGTTGGTTCCTCTCCGTACAAGTTCTATAGACCAGTGCTCCGCAACCTTTTCTCACTTATGACACACCAAAATTCTTCCTAGAATTCCGCGGAACACCAAAACTAAAATATGTAGGTATTAAATTGATATTATTTAGTTATAATAATTATTCTATACTACATTTTGAAAAATAGACAATATTATGAAAAATAATTTGTCATTGTGTATTAAATACATAATGAAAAATTGTAAAATGTCAAATACATTGAATTGGTTGTTGTATTCCTTAGGAAGGTTCTTGTTGGTGCCATCGAGTCCGATGATCTACGTAATCAAGGGCATTGATTTGAATGTATTTGAATTTGATAAGGTCAAGACACACTCCCCTTTTTCGTGAACCTTTTGGGAGGGTTGATATCTGCAGATCGGAAGCACTCACTATGAAGGATGAAGGAGAGAACCGACGTCCTGAGTAGGAACAATAATATGGATTTCTGTTATGACTTCCACACATTATTAAAATATAAACTTTATTCAACTCTGTTTCCGTAATTAACCTAATTTCTTGTCCTTTTTGCCTCATCATTTGTCATCTTTTTGATACCTCTGTTCCTTTTTTGTATATATTTATGTGTTCTAACTATATATATATATTTTTAAATTATTTATTTTTCCTATCTTTATTATTGTATCACATGTAATTGGGTTTTTCTAAGCTATTTATAATTAATAAATTACTATAATTATTATAAAAGTGGATTTTCTTTACTGGCAATGATAATTAACGATTATCTGCATCAGATGCAACTTTCTTATTCTGTTGTTGACATAATAAAATAGATTATATTAACATCTCATATCTACATTTTGGCACCACGTAGACACGTAAGTCCTTTACATATATCTAGGGGCGTAGCTAGGATTTGTTCATGGGAGTTTAGAACCATGACGTAAACACTGCATTGCCTACAATCCAGGGGCACGATTACTTTCACCCAAATTCTAATAAAAATAGAAGCATTTATTTTAGCATGTATACCATGCGAAACTCATGCGGAGTTTTATGGCTCTGTTATCATGGGAGAGGGGTCTGAACCCCCAAAACCGTCCCCTTGTCTACGCCTCAGCATTTATCAAATACGAGACTCTTGCTGCAAAAGGTTCGCCATCTTTGTCCTTGCCAATAGAATGGCAAACATTGCCGAAAGTTTGGGGCTCTCGGAAAACGAGAAGGAAAATGTGTATATAAATCACCTTAGAGATTCTTAGAGAAGAAATTTTGTCTACAGGAAAACGCACTAGGAAAGGTGGTGTGAAAAACCAGCGCAAACCTACCGACATAGAACAAGGAATGCAGCTGTAATTTTGTAAAGTATTTAGCCCGAAGACCGGTTGGGACCTCATCCCCTCTACCATCAGCTGTGAACAGCAAGAAGAGGGAAAGGAGGCTTACTAGGCATGATGAGGAGTGAGGTAGTTTGCCCTTCCTATCCTCGAGCCAGAATGCTATAAGCAGAACAAGCCCACGTTAGTGAATCACAATGACTCTACGAGTAACACTTTTCGTAACATTGCATGAAGAGAAACCTTAAATATAGCTATTATACAGCATAACTCATACCTCAGTAACTGTTTTTTATCATCATAGCCATGACCAAGACTGAAAAAAAATATATAAAAATTGCATTTTTCTTTATCCCGTATAAAGAAAAACCTTTATTAATGCTATTATTCAGCATGACTTATACCTCAGTAGCTTCCATATCATCACAGCCACGAACAAGACTGATACCAAAGTTTACAGAAGATGCATTTTTCTATATCCCGCGCGATAAGACAAATGATAAATATATCATTCGCCAAGATATGATAGCAGGACCACAGCTGCATCCATTTAAAATTTTCCATTCAACTAAGAGAAGAATAGAGCTTATCAGAAAATCACAGAATTTCTCATTCACATCCCTTTATTATTTTTTTGCATAGATGATATAACTGAAAAATCAAACTTAATTTCGACTGCAGAGTTAAAGGTTGGATGAGGAGAAGTGGGAGCTTACATCATTTTATTATCACCTAACCTGGTAAATGAGAAAGAAAATAATTCTCCATTCAAAGAGCAAATTAATCGCAGCCCGAAGTGAGGTTCCGCAGCAAGGCCGATTTACGATGGAGCCCTTGAAAATTAAATAATTAAGGAATACGTACGGAGGGATGGATTGTATTGACGGATAGTGTCACTGAAATGATTAAAGAACCTGGATTGAAAGAATTGGAATAGTGGATTCACACGGAAAGACTAGGAAACATATAAAGCATGGCATAAAGGAACATAATGGAAGATGAAAGTGATGAAATTGAATGACGGAACCGAATTTTCTCGAGCGAAATCAACATGAACATAACATTTCCACTTAAAGGGACAAGAGACATCCGAATCGAAAACATTGTGCAACAAAGTTTATTCCCATTAACAAAGTCGAACCTGGGCATGTTACTTGGATCTTATGTGAAAGGGGTTGTTCAACAAAGCTGATTTCTCATTACATATCGGATTCCCTTTCCACTTCGTCGATAGATTTGCAAACAGTCTCGCTCAGGTACTCAAGAAGAAGAGTCAATGAATTTCACTGGCATATGGGAGTCGTGAATGCTTGTTCACGGGTAAGACCTCTACTGAGTGATTCGCCCGTTCCAATCTTCAAATGGTCATGGACTTTCGTGATCTTTCCTTATACAGCATCAAACACTAGTCACTGCTAACTATGTAGCATACAACAAGAGTTGAAACGCATTGGACTAGTCAGCTCCTTCGATTCCGAACGTGCGTACACGCCTTTCATCTCTACGTACTCCTCGCTTTTTCCTCAGCCAAATCATTTATTTCGTACGTCCTCACCTACCTTCACTGCCTCTTCCCACGCCACGCAAACACCTTTCCGTCCTTTTTCCTCCGTATCGCTTTCAATATCTCACGCTCTTATTCGCCGAGACGCGGGCGGCCATTTTAATGGATTATTTTAAAATTCTCGAAATGCAAATGGGAATTTATGGGCAGAATAAATCGGGGGAGAAAGACAGAGGAAATGCCAGTAAATCTTTCCCTTCCACGTCCACAGTGGTTTACGGCGTCGCTTCGGTAAGCGATCCTCCATTTCGGCTGATTGTTTTTCCGATTTTTTTCATCCCGGACCTTACGCGGAATAGAGAAGACAGAAAGCGAATGAAGAGGAGTTTCGACTATTACAACAACCCAAAATACGAATGTTTCCTGTTTGCGAAATGTTCGAAAAGTGATTTATTCGGTAAGAAACCTTCTCGATGTAAATTTTTTCGAATTTTGAAATTTCGACCAGAGTCCTCGGTGGTATTAAATATTATTTTCGATATGTAAACAAAACAGTTTGAGATATTTTTTATACATCGACTTCGCTCACTCCATATTTTGGCCTTCATCAGGAAACAGAACTAAAAACGGGATTCCGGATAATTTTTGTTGGAAATATATTTAAATTTCTCTCTCGTTATATATGTGTTAATTTAATAAATCGTTCTATAGTCACTTTATAAAAATATTCAACCAAAGACGAGTACATAATTTAGGGGAGTTGTGTATTTTTCGTAGATAATACTATCCAGTTTATTTCAAGTGCGTTTATTTCCAGTGTATTTTTAGAGATGCGGGATCGTGTTTAGTACAGTGCTTTCCAATCTTCACGGTACAGGTTGGTATTACATCATACTTCGAGGTATACTTAACCATACGTTCGCCCGTTTCGATCCTAATTCAAGTTGACAAAGATTATAACACCATTTGTAGGATGAAAACTTTTTATATTAACGAAATTATTACATTCTCAAGGAGAAACGGACATTAAAAAAGTCGGTTCCGTCAGACTTTTTTCCAGTCCGTTTCTCCTTGGTAATTTTCGTAGGTGCACGCCTTATCGTGCCAAGTGACCTTAACCCTTTTCCTTGAAATTATTACATTATTGATTTAATTATTAAAAAATTATTATTAACGAAATCATACTCAACGAAATATAGATAAAAGAGAGAAAATACATATATATCATACAACGAAAGAGACAAACTTGTATTTCCACAGAAATATTACAAATAAAATTTTTTGTTTGGGTACCCTGTCATAAAGTTGAGCTTCAAAACATCAAATTTAGAAGAGAATAAGTCTTTATTCAGGGCGAGATTGAGACTTAAAAAGTCTCCTCTTACTCTCCTTTTTACATTTTAAAAGTGGATAAAGAAACAGAAAAATAGCAATAAAAATAGAAAAGGAAGAAACTACAGAGTGGATTAAAAAGGACCAAGGAGGACTACCAAGGAAGGAAAACTACAAGAAGTTGTGGCCAGGAAAGAACGAGCTACTTTCGACCCGTTGGCACAACTGTTACACAAAGGTTACTTTCCTTCTCGTCGTGTCTTGAAGCATGAAGGTTATGCTGTGTTTTGATATGGTGATAGTTTTGACAATGCTGTGTCACTCGTGATATCAAGCAAATTTCATCGGAGGTACTGGCTCCTTGGTCACATCTCGTGGTTCAGTTGCTGTTTTCTAATTGTTCTCAGTGTGCCAGGTTATTTTGAGGCTGAACTTGGAAAAATTCTGAATGCAGCCTTTAGTTAACCCTGGCCACTTGACTACAATTGAGAAAGACTCAATCAGCAAACACCAATCACCTTGGTACATACAAGTGCAGCCAAGGGAAAACTAAAGGAACAGTGAGAGTTTTCAAGTGCATAGTAAACTCTGGAGATTTCTGGTTTATTTTATCATTTCTGGTTTTCGGCCAGGCAAGTACTTCCATACCAATTTTAGCATATGTGTTATAAAATTTTAAGCTTATGGCTATCTTGGATATAATTAACGGTTAGCTACGGCTCACAAACAGACCCGCACCACAATGGGAATCACAGCTTCGAGACCATTGTGGGTCATAACTGCAAATTTAGAGATTTCGTCGCTAGATCTAGTGATTTTCCTCTTCTTATTTGCACTTTTAGCAATATCTCGTACTCTTTCTAGAATATACGGTGAAACAGACCCTCCACTACTTTCAACATTAAATGTTTTACTTGCTGATTAATCAAAATTACATTACTTTTTCATGATAGAGGACCGATTTCATGTCACATGATCAACAAGGAAAAGGGTTAAGAAGACTTGGCACGTATAGGCGTGCACCTAGGAAAAACCCCTAGGAGAAAATAGACCGGGACACGAATCCGGGTCTCCCAATTTCCGGTTGGTTACTCTATCCATTGAGTAACCAAAAATGTATCCAGTTCGTGTCCCGGTCCCGTCAGACTTTTTTTCATGTCGGTTACTCCTTGGGATTTTACTTGATCAAATTACGCAATTTCTAAACTGAAACTAAATTTAAAGAAGCGAACTGAAGCTAAAATATAGCGAAACTAGTTTTTAGCTAACTTTTTTCTCATTTTAGCGACTATTTGATTCCTTTTCTGGGCTCATCTAGCGACATTTAAATGGTTAATCGGCGTCACTGCTGCGGGAACCGCAGCATTAAGTTTCCTCCACTCCTTTCCTGACATTAGGATGTTAATATTACGCCGGCAAGCCATAATACTCAACAATTACACCCCTATTTGGGCGATTACTGAATTCCTTACGATTGGGCGGCTTTTTAATTCCCACTTGGCCACTTTAATATGTTCCGCGGACACTCATAATAAACTTCACCGCTAACGCCTCCCTCAAGAGGACGCGATTTTTCAGCGGCCTCTACAAGTTTCTCTTCGTCTATTGGCCATATTTCCCTCCCTTTTCCTCCCATTTCTGCCTCCTCATTTTTAAAAAGAAGAGCTTTATTTTTACCTTCTTGTTTCCCCCGTAAGAGACAGGATCCTCTCCGCGGGAGGCGCCGTGTCGTACCATCAATTTCCGATCCGGAGATTCGCTTCCATCTCCTCTTAGCCTTAACGACGGCATTTCCTCTCCCGCGAGGGGGCGTTCCCGCCGCGTGTGCGTGCGTCCGAGACCCATAATTCACGACGGATGATGACCTTTTGCGGTGGCTCGGACGCGTGCTTTCGACCGCGCCACACGCACGCATCCAGCGTCACGGATGCGCCACCTTTTCCCTCTCTTGCTTCGGATTCGCCTTCTCCATCTTTCCTCGCCAATCTGCTTCCGCCGCATAATATATGCGGCCACGAATATATTGCAAAGAGTTTTTTCTCCTGGAGTTTTCACAATAGCGTTCCGGGATGGGTTACAGCTAGGGCATGTCGCCTCTCAGATTTTAACAATCCCGGGACTCAGAGATGGAAAGATTGCCGATCCAGGGAGTTTCCCGGGATTGTAATTTTCAGTCAAATTGACAGCGAAATTGTACAAATTCCTCTCATTTCCAATAAAAAAACATTTTCTTACAAAAAATTAATTTTCCGTTAAAATATCCCACGTCGCAAACGAGGCCAAGTAAATTAATTACGAGCAATTTTAAAATGTTACGTATGAAATTGAGTAAAAAATAATAGAGGTAAGAAACATAAGTTTAGCACATGTCCCTCAAAATCGTACGTAACCACATAAGACAACAGAATTAAAACCACTGCATTGTATTAGTCGATTATATAACATGAATTTCATTCTCTCCGACTTTAACCGGATATAATTGATTGTGGCGTCTGGTCTGAAAGATTTTATCCACATTTTTCTTTTTTTTGTCATAGGTTAGTTTTCAAATACCTTGGCTAGTATTTATGCCCTAGTTCTTGAAGGAGTTATATAGGATGTTTTAGTGTTCTCGTTTAAGTATTTTTGAGTTGCGCCGAGCGAAATTCGATTAGATCGCCTCGGGAGTCACAAAAAACCAGACCCCCAGTGCGACCACTTAGAGCTAAAACGATAAAAAGAAAATAAAGAGAGGTTATGCTACATGGTTGTATAAATGTAAAATAAGTAATAAATTAGAATTATTTAAGTTATATTAATAGCAAAATACCCGAAAGTCCAGTCAAGATTTAAAATAATGAAAGAATAATTAAAACAACACATTGAAAAAACTTTAATAAAACCCGCCCAGAACGACTAGAATAATATGGATTGAGGTAAAGGTGTTAAATTTTGCACATTGAAGTTGTGCGGCTAAATACCAAGGAATATTATAATATATAA
>KZ308360.1:2011327-2022156 GCA_000376725.2 Ladona fulva | reverse complement strand
GAGCGCTTTCACTGAAGTCGAACGTGTTGCCCACTTGGCTATCGGGAGCCCATGTAATCGATTATTATATAGATATTTGTATTGTTGTTTTAATTTAGTTGTTATTATGATTCTTATTATTATCATTAAAACCTCCGAGTTATCAAAGTTTCCATATCAGGTTTCTCAAAATGCACTACGTACTATAAACACGTTAAGTTTGTGTTTACTTCCTACAAGTTGCTCCTTTTGTAAAAAAAGGAAAAAATAAGAATGCATATGTGTAAAAAAATAGAACTTTTATTAAGAATATAAGTATGTAAAGGGTGGAATAAAATTCATCATTATTATTATTATTTTCGCTCAAAATTAAGATCACTATCATCATGAAGGTAATCGATACGAAATTCTCATGTATATCGACAAAGATTGTATGTTTTTCTATTTGATTTGTATACAGCATGCTGAAATCTCGTCAAAATTTGCCTTTTCACTTGTTATTTGAAGGGCTAATACAATAATGGTTGGAATCGAGTGATCCCTCGTTGCTGAAATAAGATTATGGACATCAGGCATAGAAGTCTATTCCTCAAGTAATTCGATGGAATTTAAAAATAAATCATTAGGTCGTCAAATGCAGTACGCCATAAGCTCCACATTACTTGTGCCCATTTTATTTATTTACTTAATTTTCAAATCACTCAACTTCCGCGTCCGGTTATTATTATTATTATTACTATCACTATAGAAACAGTTCCCAGACTTCCCAAACTAAACGTAATATTAGTTTTTCACTCTCTTAATTTTTGAAGACATGTTCTATTTTATACGGCCCCTCTGAATGCCATCGATACGCAGTATCTTTCAGCCCTTTTCATGGATGAATGATACTTAAATTTTTAGTAAACTATCACATTACGATATTACGACAAATGTTGTCGTAATATCGTAATGTGACGGCTCTAAGAATCTAAGAATCAGTATCGCAAAATTACACGTTTTTTGTGTGAAACGTGAAAAAAAATTACAGTAATTTTTACGAATTGACGTTTTATACATAATTGCTGTTTAAAATGAATACAGTCCAGGGAGATCTGGTGGAACTTCATAACGATGAGAGTATTTATTTCAATACGTGTACAGGAAAGTCCATAGATGGTTAAAGGTACAAACGGTACCGTTTGTACCTTTTACCATTTGTGGACTTTCCTGTACACGTATTGAAATAAATACTCTAATTGCTGTTTGTTGTTAAATTGCGCATTTAACAAAATTATGGTAAATTTAAAAACAGTACGAATTTCATAAAATCACGTTTATTATGACGAAACCACTGATCTTATATATTTTAAAGGAATTGCGTTTTTTACGCGAGATTACTCTCCGCGAGACGACTGTACAGGAAAGAATTTTCTGAATATGCGAAAATGCGCCAAAAAATCATTTTTTAGTACTTGAGTAATCGTCAATATCGGGCTCAACGCCAATCGTCAGCGTCAATTCTGATCTTATTACACCATGGGCCAACTTCCCTTAGTGGTTTGTAGACGCATCCTGACCGCAATGTTTACCTTTCACTTTCTCGGTCCCCTAACTTTGCGACTGTGATATTTCAGTCACTTCCTACTAGTGAATGGGCGATAATTCAGAATCGGAATCCGAAAATATGGAAACTTTCTTGGGTATCGGAATCGGCATCGGATTCGGAGAATATTTAACCTTATTTCAACTTCCGAAATCGATTCTTTTGAAATTTTGGTTAAATCCAAAATTTCCATAAAAACATAAATGCTTATTGATTTTACGATCAGCAAAAATAAAATATGTAGATCTCAATGGTACCTAAATATGGTATTTAAACAAAATCTGTAGGTAGCACTAACGCCTAAATATGGTATTTAATGTTTTTAAATATATAAAATGATGAAAAATAGCACTTAAAGCAAGGAAATTCCAATAGGTACATTATTTAGTGCTGGAGGTAAAAGTTACTCTCATAAATAAATCCGCTGTAAGGCAAAGCTGTAGAGATGACAATTTTTAAAATTATACCTTAAGAATATTATGACTCCAATATGAATTGATGGTTACTTTATTTAAATTTAGAATTTACTCTAAACCTAGAATTCATTTAAATCTAGAATAGATTCAGATAATGAACATTTTCTCTATTTTTTAAGATTTTGCCCACGTTCTTTAATAAAAGGAATATCGACTCTAATGTGTACTTAACTAAGAACGGAGAGTCTTTTTCCCCATGGTTACCTATTTAATATTATATTTCACTATTTTCTATCCTGAAATTTTAACCTGTTAATGGTACATCCATATGTTTGGGAAAACTATAGATACGTACAAATGGAAAGCAGATAAAAGAAAGCAAGCTAGACAAGCTCAATACGGTCGACAACTTAACTGGGAAATCTCTTTCAATGTAAAAAATGGTCAAAAGGCAGAAAATCCAAGGGCTCCCGGATGACCAAGTGGGCAACGCGTTTGACTTCGGTGAAAGCGGTCCCGGGTTCGATTCTGGGTGGGAGCCTACGTGCCATGACCATAGCTGTCGAAGCACTTTTAACAATACTACTGCTATACCAGAAAATCCAAAATAGGAGATATCTCGGGAACCACTGAATTTTTAACCACTCTTTTACGAGATATCTCGGGTGCGTCAGGAAGTAGTTAATGGTTATATAATTACAGTGGAGGCAACCTCACCGCAATGTTTTCCTCTTACTTTCTAAATCCCCTAACCTAGCAACACTGATATTTTGGTCACACTTTCTCTTAGTGATGGGACGATAATTGCATATATAAGTTTAAATAAAAAATATCGAAACTTTTTTGGCTATCGATATCGGAGAATTTTAAAATTTTTATTTTCGATTCCGAAAACGATCCTTTGGAATTTTTAGTTAAAACCCAAGTTTCAATGGTGGTAATGATAATAAACAGAGAAATACTAATCAGCTTTTAACAAGCAAAACTATAATAAATAAATCTCAATACCGCCATAAAGACATTCATTTAGTTTAGTCTTTAATAAAAAGGATGTCGAGCTCTAATATATAAGCTATTTATTAATTACTTCACTGTTGGTGTTATTAATTATTTTATTACGTGCTTGATATATTTAGATTTTGTTTCCAGTTATTAACGTTAATGATTAAAAAAAAATTTTTTGCAGGATTCGTAATATGGATTCGAATCAGAATCGGAATATAGGAAAGGTATCGGGGACTTATTTGAATCGTAAAAAATTGGTATCGTCTCATCTCTACTTGCAATCCTTTAAAGTAATTCGCGACACACTTCATCGCTGTATTCGTTTCTTCGTACTCCTTGCTATGTTTTTAATTCCCCCGTTTGCCGATGGGCTGACTTAGGAGGAAGCAGGCGTGACCTTTAGGGAAATAGGGAAGAATATGAGAGGAGAGAATCTTAATAGGGCATGGAATGAGTATGGTGGAGAGGATTTGATGAAGTGCGACTCGGACAGTGGAAAAATACGGCGGCAGGAGGTCGATTTATGCTATTCCGTGCCTCGACGCAGACTCATGCATCATATCGCAACGCACGGGAATAGAATTTCCGCACGCAACTTTCCGTCGCCAATTACTCGACTGGTAAAGTAAGTTTTAATCCGCAGGATATTAAATTATGAGTAGCGTGGGTGAGGATATATGAGATTCTCTCCGTCGCTTGGGGCTATCCTTCCTTGAAACATATTTTGATGCTTTCGTTGCTGTTAATGTTAGTTTGAATTTCCTAAATTTTGTGATTTCAAATGAGTTTTTTTACTGATCAAGACGGTTTCTGTATATTTGCATCGTGTATTGGGTCTCTAAGTTATTATTAGGAAATCTATTGTGGCGTCTTTCACCTGTTTATGACTTGGAGTTCGCACAGATTTTCATCACTTCCATCTCAGTACATCTACATATATACCCTGCAAGCATCCTTTCGGCGTTTGTCAAAGGGGAAGTAGATTTCTTTCTTCCGAGGAAACTTTTCCCTAAACTTCAGATAGGATTATAAATCCATACATTTCTCATGTCTCAGTTTAAATCTGTTTCCATTCTGTGACTCATTGACATTGTCTAGAGGATGAGATAGGTGAGGTTATGTCTTATTAAATATACTGTCGGAAAATAAATGCACTAAATAATATACCAAATATGCAAAATAACAACGTCAAATCAATTTTTATAACTGTACAGAAATATACAATATGTACATTTAGTTCCTATTTTAGTGAGTTTCTCGCTCAGGGGCGTTGCCAGGTTTTGTCCACGGGGAGGTTTAGAGGAGTAAACACTGCACTGCCTATAATCCAGGGACTAATAATTCCGCCCATAATCTAATGAAAATATAAACCGATTTATTTTAACATATCTGCAAATCTCAAGCGGTGTTTGTATGGTATGATTGCTATAGGCCCTCTCTCTCATGCTTTCATTTATTGTTGGCTCTGTTCTCACGGGGGGGTTAGGAACCCCCAAAACCACCCCATTGGCTACAGATTTACCATTAGGCACACTGGGCTTATGCTGAAGGTCTTGCCGTTAAAGAGGCCCAAAAAGGACGTATCGTCGTTTTTACAAGATGAACAATCAATGTGGTAGGGTCACAAAGTTATCCTTACGCCTTAGGATCCTGACTGCTGAAATTCGCCCCTTCATTTATATATTAGTAGTCTTCTTTTATTCTATGTGCTCAAACTTCAACAACTACGTTTGGCTTCGTTTTCCTCTCAACCTTCTCCCAAGCATCCAATATTTACTTAATCCCTCAAGCAATCCATCTTTTTAAATATTCGACCCATCCATTGCCTCTGTTTCCATTTCCTCGTTTAAAACCATTTGTCTCCCTCATAACTAATATTTTCTCGTTGTTTTCTATCATCCTCTTTTGATTTTTCAATCCAACAAATTAATTTCGTCCAATATTTTAATCTCCATCATTCCCAAAATTCACGATCCACATTTGTGAAACAGAGCACTCCAGAAAAAAATGTTTACAAGTCTCTCCCTGATATCCTTTTTAAGACCATCTTCCCCTTTCCTAAATCGTGTTCTTTTATATAATCATTAAAACCATATTTGCATTTAGATTCTTGCTTGATTTATACCTTCACGTACACATTCAACAAACACGGGATCGTATAGAACGACTAATGAGTTGAAAATGCGCTTCGTAAAGTTATTTGGGCAAAACCGAGCATACCTTATCACACGAAGATCATGCTAATGGGATAAGGATTGGCTGAAATATTTTCCCTCTTAAGTTTCGTCGCTAGATTCCCTTGGTCGTGCCTTTTTTTGACTTTTGCTGCAAATTTTATGCCGAAGAGATAATTATCGCTCAAATGATTGCTTGAACCCTAATTAGCATCGGTAACCTGTTTTCGATGGTTATTTTCCTGAATTTTAAGCAAAGTTTCCCTCTGGGAGTCTAAAGTTTCCCTTTATTGATTCTTGACAAAAAAGAAAGCACAAAATATGAATTTCAATATCCAGCTACACGAAAAACTCACTTACTTGTTACCGGGGAGTCGTTTCAAGCGAATTTTTGTCATTATCACGACAAACAACAATTGATTGTTACTGCTTACCTTTATAACAGTTGATTATCGCTTCAAAAATCTTGGCTAACGATCTCTCATTTCAAAATTTTCAGACATCGATATTGCGATTTGAAAGAATAAAAATGAAAAACGAATAACGTGTTTGAACACATTTGTGATAAATTTGAATTTTTTAGTAATCGCGTTCTTATTGAAAAACGGGTGGTATTTGAGGCCCCCGGATTGCCAATTGAGTAGCACGTTCGCCTTCCTGAAAGCGGTCTCGGGTTCGATTCCCTCTGGGAACTCATATGTTCCATATGCTCCTTTAAGCCATATGTACTCTGGGTGTTTTCTTGGACCCATTATATTTTTTTGTTTGTATTTGCACATATTTGGTTCCTCAAATGTTCCGGATTAAGAATTAGGGATATTTGCCATGCCGATTACCCGGACCAGTCGAAGTAATAACGATGATAATAATAATGATGATGATGATGGTTGTGATGATGATGATGGTAATGATGATGATTTTGATGACGATATATTTTTTTTCGTTTTTGCTTGTCTACAGAAATATATTTTTTACGATCTAATACAGAATATAATACAAAAATAACGTAATATGCAACACATCAGATTGATATTACAGTGCATTAGACCCATAAGGTAACAAGAATACAATACGAAAATACTTCAAATAGTATGTATGTACCTTTGGGGAAATGGAATCCAGTACATACATTGAAATACATAGAGACATATTTCCCGATAAGAAAATACTTTCAGGTCCTGCGAAATCAGATACTTATCGGCAGGTGTCTACTTAAAAAAATACACATATCGATCATGAAAAAGTCATAATAATGATAATAAAACTAACAATCACGACCACTTTATAAGGTAATTATTTTAGTCTTAAGATGCCACTCTTACAACTAACCTTTTAAAAGTAAAGATCACAAACAACCATGCCCTAACCAGGACTTAAACCCGGGATGCCGGCGTTGCTGGATAACACGCTAACCACTACGCTACCGAGGCCGAAGTACTGCTGTATTTAAAGACACTTCTCTATCCCGGACCAAAATCCGAGAGGAAAATATTCCATTCATCACTATATAACAGCACGGCTCGAGTACCACGCCAGACTCTTTTGATTCCTTCCCTTCCTCTCATGGCGAGCATATTCGCTATCGAGGTAGTTGGCCGACCGTCGAAACGCCAGGCACTCGATTTTTTCCAATGTTTAGAATCGTTCCGCTCCGTGGACGCCAAAAGTGGCCGTGGGGAAGTCATTGAGAGTCGCCGGTCGGGCCCACATTTGAATACCATCGGACGATTCGAAACACGTCCGCCCGTGTTCGGAAGGAGTAGCTCATTAAGTGGGCGATCGTGTTTAGTTTCGTTTCCGTCCCCATCCATTCCATTGCAGACCGGACGGGGTTTCCAGAGCCGTTAATCCGCAACAATGTTTGATTTGCGTGAAACGCGTCAATTCTTCGCGCCCATTCCGAAAACAAAAGAAAGGATTCGAAGAGAAAGGTTGGTTGGCGCCAATGCCCGCGTGTGTTTGCGATATCATTTATCGATCGCCGAATGGGCCTGCATCAGATGAACAAGTCTGGTTTTGGACGGGATGTTTTAATAGCTCCGCCGTTTTTTCGAACCTACCGCAAAGCTTTTCGGGTGTTGTGAAGTTCAACTAGCGCTATGAATGCGTTTAAACTGCTGATCGGAAAAGTCAGAGAGGAGAACACGATTACATTATCTTTTTAATTGAACGGTTACCATATCCCGATCGCAACAAACCGGGAACTGCAACGAAGTAAAAGAAAATTCATAAAAAAGAAAACTCGATAGATCTGTTTTCAGAAAGGACAATTCATTTTTTATGTTTTAATACATTCGTCTAATACTATTAGAAATGTTGCATATTTTTGCAACTTTTTGAAAATCAAGTCCGCTCTCGTCTCGAAATTTTATGAGAATCCCGTTTTAAAATTTTATTTGACTTTTCATTAATGGCAAACTTTTAGAAATGAAATTGTTGAGAGAAATATAGCATGTAAGAGTTTTTGTCTAATTAGGTCTCTATACGGGAGTTACATTTCGTTGATGGGTACCCTACCCTAAGTAGGTGGTCACTGGTCACAGTAGAGAGGTGGTCACTATATGCAAAAATATTGCACGTAATTCATATACGGGGACAGATAAAAGCTGGTCACGTTAAGCAGATGGTCACTACAGAGATGTGGTCATATTGGCGAGTTCTAATAAATGTTTAACAATCGCTAAAACAGATAGTTATTTAGATTGTAGATTTATACCCAGCAAACCACCAGTGGCGTACGGCAGGGGGTATATGTTNCATATAGATTTATACCCTGCAAGCAACCAGTGGCGTATATGTTCGTGAATATACTTTGAATATATATTCTTATTTATTGTTCTTTTAAAAATGACATACGTAATTTTATTGGACAAATAGAATCACCATTCCTATTATATTATGATATAGGAAAATGTTCCTATTACATTAAGATAGAGGAAAATATTTAATGTAGGAATTACAAGGGTATCAACATTTATGGTTTGGATATTACCTTGTGCAAATAACGCTCTTAGGCTATCGGTTATACACGCCTGATGGTAAAACCGGCTCTGAGAGCATACAAAAATTCCATATATACACATATTAAATTTTATATTCTCAGTGAAAAATAATTATTTAAAACATTGGCTTGAAATATCTGACTCCTAAAAAGCTAGTTAGTACAACGAATATATAATGCAGATCTAGTATATTCTCTAAGCCAATAGATTGCATAAATGGAAATGATTTTAATACTACCTCAACTACACTAAAATTATTTTCCGTGACTACTAAAAGATCATTCGAAACGAACAATGATAAAGATCATAAGAAAATTACTATCTGCTTTGGGGTGACTCAAATTATTATCATGCTTTGACTAACTTGGATGTTATATAGAAACATACAAATCAGCTCAACACGAAACGTAGTGACATAAAATACTGACCAGTAGCTTGTCCAGTCTGATCTCCTCCTTGAATCTCTTTATTGAATGTTTCCAAATAATTCTGAATTTCTGTTATAGTTTCTCCATCTTGGCCTTCCATCTTAATATGAGCTGTTGTGAAAGTCTGCGATGGGCTGGTACAAGTTGCAAGAACTACAGCAAAATCATGAGATAGCAAGAGCATTAAAGACAAATTCATCATTTATATATTTGTGATTGCAAATGCAACTAATACACACTCGTATCAATTTTGAAAGAAGAATCTTTCGGTAACCCACGACATTTACAGTTACAGTTACAGTTACAATTTAACGAGCAAATTTTTAAAAGAACAGCATTTTCGCAAGCGTGAACATTTAAAACAGAGAAGTAATCTCTGTTTATTCTAGCCTCAGAGCCTTAGAGAAGCTAATAAGGTAGATTAGGTAAGACGCAAAAACCTCCCTACCATACCATACACCACTGGCGGACTACGGGGAGTTAATCAAAATCTAAACAATAAACTATTTTTATATAATGATAAACTGTTTTTTTTGAGTAGAGACAAGAAAACACCAACCTAGCAGCAGACATCAGAAAAAGAAGGTTAAAATTTTACGGACACATCAGTAGACTCCCATCGACAAGACTAACCAAGAAAGTAGTTACATACATACAAGGTGTCAAATCCACAATACCATGGATGGTACAAGTTAGAAGTGATCTAGAAAGGGCGCGAATAGACTCAACAGAAATTGAAGATAGAAACACGTACAAAAACAAGGTAAACAAGTGGAACGTGACATCAGAGAATGAAATCTCAAAGAAACCAGGTACAAAGTGGACGGAAGAAAGGAAAAGAATCCGCGGGGAAAGAATGAGAGAAGTTTGGAAGGTCAGAAAGAACAGTAAAAAATGAGTCGGAATGCTTTGCGTGATCCAAACAGGGTCTATACGCACCTAATACTAATAATAAATAAACTGTTTTTAATATTGTAATATTGTTTTTAATATTGTAATATTGTAATGTTTATACCGTTAGCTGTCAATAAACATAGTACTTTTGAAGCACAAAAAAAATCCAATTCGATCACGAAAGCGTTAAGATTCTTAGTAGTTAAAAGTGCCCGTTAATTTATAACTTGACTTGTGTTTTATTTTATTATGTTCTGCTTAAAGAAAGGGAGTTCCTGTCGACATGAATACCAAAAAGCCTCATATTCCGGAGTAATTATTGGTTTCTTCGTTTCTACTTGCAGGGAAGGTTTTTTATATTAGGGCGCCGGAACATAATTCCGCTCGAGCACTCGAGTTATTCATCAAAACTCGCTCATAAAAATCTTGAGGAGCCTCGAGAAGTTACAGATATAACACTCCATAACCGTATATTCTCCTTGCCACTTTTCCGCCTTCTGGATGGAGCATAACCGTTTTTATACGAAAGGATACGCGAAGACCGTACGACCACTTTCGTATCACTCCGCGGAGCCTTATCGGTTCGTAAACCTTACATCAATGCTTAGCAGTCCTCCGTGCTCGGGGAGCGGGGAAACAAAACTCCGCGAATGTATATCATAACCCGTGAAAGGGAAAGTTTTTACGACCGAAAAACATCGAGTAGAGCCGCTTTTTTTCGCAATGGTCAAAAATGGCCGGCAAGGGACGGAAGCAGGTGTATAAATATGTCCCGACGCGTTCAGAAATTTAAGCAGGGGCATCAATTCAGGGTTTTACCCGCACGCATCGGCGCGAAAACGTAGATGCGTGATATATTGCGATGTACGCTCTTCGTTTTTATGGACGGCCCGATCCGCACGTACGGCCTTTATTCCCTGTCAGCTTTCGCAGAGGTTTCTATCCTCGGACGGGAAAAAAATTCGGGATTCGGACATCATCCTGGGGCGCACGTGTCAAACATCCGTGATTCGGCGGCGTGAATCTCGTGTCGGCCGAGAGGAGCTGTGTTTTCCACCCACGCACGCGATTTCTGTTGGTGAGAGAGAAGGGACATCGGCTGCAAGATACGGCGGACATTCGTGGTGTGGCCGAGGAGAATTAGATTCCCAAAGAGCTGGGTTGTTCGTGATTCTTGGCCGATTGTCTGCTTTCGGAATTTCGACAGCCGGCGGAGTCAGCATCCCTTATATAAAGCGACCCTTATTTCCTATAATTACTCCACATTTTCGTAAAAACTTTACGAAGATTGTTCACACTGAGAAGCGCAACCAGCCTAACGGAAGTTCTAAATGTATCATTTAAAC
>KZ308360.1:1965960-1990764 GCA_000376725.2 Ladona fulva | reverse complement strand
ATAAATAACAAATAAATAACAAACGACTATTGATTAAATAACAAATACATAAGAACTTCATTCGCATTGAATAGCGATTACAAGTTTTTTTTGAATCTAACGTTTATCGATGTTAAAAATCTCAAAAGAAAATAAAATACACATAAAAGTTAATGTCGAAAAAAATTTTGGTTTTCAAAAATTTAGTTAACGGTTTGATAACTGTAATACAGCATATAAATCTTTAAGTACTATCATAAAAATATGTTCCTATAATATTTACAGCGCTTTTTTCCCTGTAAAATCATTTCTTTTTCCAAAAGTACCTTGTCAAATTTAGCCTTAATTCCATAGATGGCTCATATGTGGCCAGGTTTCTACTTGATAATAAATTTTAAAACAGGCTTATGACATAAATAAAGTAATTTCATGGATTTCCTTCACCGTAAATATACCGACGAATAAACTTTTTTAATCAAGGCCTTGTGATGGAATATCAATTCACTGCTTTGAATTTTTCCTAATAGAAGTTTAAATATAAAATACTATTTTCTCGATTGAAAACTGAGAGTTTCAGATTTCCACTCAAGGGCTTCAAAAATATAAAAAACTCTCTGTGAAGGGGAACAGTTTTTTCCTCAAAGAATACCTCACATCTTCGGAAAATGTATGAGGATCCAAACGATGGAAATAATCAAATATTAAACGTAGATTGAGAATGTATTATGTAAACGATTATCCATAGCGAGCATGTACATACATACCTTTTGGTATACCTAAATTTAAATTCTTAGACAATGTTTCGATCTTTCCGAAAAACTAATTAAGACCAATTTAAATGGATTTATCGTTACTATTCGTTATAACTGGAAACTAATCCAGATTTATTAATTATTAATTATTATAGCCCCTCCGGATTTCTAGAAATAGATTTCGATTCTAATAATATTTCTTTAAGTTGGTGGTCGGAGGCTGTGTTGGTGGCTCTTGCTATCAAATTTTGAGGAATGGATTTTTTCATCTTATGCTTTTGGCAAGGAATAAAGGAAATGTATCAGCAATTTACTTCTGTCACACAACCGCTCATGGCTGTTATAGCACAAAAATGTTTAAGCATTAGTAATGCTAAATAATAATTTTGATACCTCCTTGCCGAATGCCATGAAAAAACTTTTATTACTAGTCATTGTGCTGCACTTTCGTGAAAATTTTCAATCATAGCATTGTGGCTGTAGAAGAAAGCAAAATCTAACCACCTCACTCCTCATCTTAACACTAGGAGGACGGGAGTTTCGCCCTACCTAGGACGGGAAGGGGTCATTTGACCCCTAGAACTATTAATTCATAACTCTAATCTACTCTAAAGCAACATCCTCTCCTCTTTTCAGTCCCCACCTCTTTTCCTTCTTCACCTTTCTATCGTCCTTCCTTTCCTTTGGGGGCAAATAATAATATCCGAATATCCGAACCGCCACCCCTTTAAATTAAGCCCTTCGCGTGGTGGATGTCAGCTCAATTTTAAGGCCCGTTCATAATGCCAGGATCCTCTGCGGTGGACGCATTGCGACGATAATTTTTTTCCAACGAATCGGCTCGTCCTTGAGGGAAAGTGAGGTGAGGATTGGAGATATTGCGTCTGGACCAAACTGGAAATCTACGCCAAATAATTCTACAGCGAAGATACTTTCCGTTGAGTTATTTTCAATAGATTGTCTCTGGAGATTGCATTTCGGCACACGGGCTCGGCGATTTTTCTTCTTTTTCATCTGCGCGGAATTTATCTTCTCGTTACCTCAGTTTATCACGTTTATAGGTCCGTACTACCGCTCGAGAGCTTTGCATCGATTCGGATGAAATAATAACTGCGATCTTAATGTGTTTCCACTCATCGGATTCCAAGCGAAGAGAGAAAATTTTATTAAAAACTTAACATTTTACTCTCGAATATTTTGTCTATTTTGATTGGCTTGTATCAATTCATCAACCCCACCTATACCAAATAAGATTGTTTGAAGGTTACGAAAAACTTTTATACTATATTGAATTTTTCGTTTACGTAAGATACAGCTGATTCTTAATTTTCCTTTTACTGAATTTTAGCACCACATATTCACTGCAAATAATTTTTTGTTATTTAACACAGAATGGAAAACTCTTCAGTAATTGCTTATGATATTTTCATATTTACCTTATTCTTTCTGATTATATGTTTGCCAACTTAATACAAAACAAACACTTAATGCAATATATTTCAGCTCCAAAAACTGATAAGACAAAATAGTAGTTGATGACACACATATTGTGATGAAGCGTATAAAAATGATTTATATTATATTAAATTGTATCATTGTGACATTATTGATGGTAGATCAAATGCATTATCATTGTTACTCTAAATTAGTTATCGATTGATTATCATTTACTGATAATTTTATTAATATTACGCTATTGATAGTAGATTAAATGTAGATCTAATACATCATGAAGGGCGCTAGAGCTCTTATCTATTAAAAAATAAAACTTATCCTTTCCAACTAGTTCCAACCCCATCAAAAAATCCTCATAATTTTTTTTTTAATCCCAACACATATTCAAAAATAGTAATTGGAAACATGGAAACAGAGAAAAACACCTTTTTTCACGAATTACTTTCGCAAGGCTGAGTCAGCCACATTTAGGAGTCGTAGGGAGGCTGTTTGTGAAGAGAACACCGCGATATGACTCTGCCGCAAGGCTCAATTTATACCGTTCCGAGAAAGTTAACGCCTAGCTCAGAATGGATGCAACCTTAGCTAAGGACGAGAAAAAACTGAAAGCTTGCTGAGACCGCTAATGAACTGCAGACTCCGTTACTAAGTAGGATGGTGACTCGAGGCGCCACTCTGCCCTCAACACTGATACGCGCATAATGTTAAACATGAGCCTTTGCTCACGAAGGAAAGGAGTAAAATAGGAGCCGAAGATGGGTCGCCNATAAATGTTATTGTAATTCTAGATAGCCGTACTATCTATCTATATTCCGGCTATCCCGAAAATGTATCTACTTTGCAACGTATATATTTTATACTTATTTTTGAATTGTATTCATGGATATGGTATTACATAAATAAATAAAACTAAATAAAAAAATAAACAAAACCAAATCTTTTCTATAGTGGATCATTTAGTCCAGTAATTAGCTTTCTGAAGAAAAACATTCTTGAGATTTTCGCACCTTTATGGATAACCTTCGTTACTTTAATTGCAGACAAATCTCCACGTGACCGCTGACCACGGGTTTCCAGACCCGCCATCTTTGAATCCAGGGGCAGTAACAGCTCATGGAAGGGGGCCGAGTTCGGGACAAACCGTCTCCCCCGATTCCCACATCGCCTTCATTTATTTTTCCGTGACATTTGGTGGTTGTGCACGCTTAGGCGCCAACGTGTCAGTTCCGCAAATGAAATCCGGACGGAGCATTTCATTCGACGGAGCATTTCATTCGCATTCACCAAAGGCGTTTCTGAGAAGCCCTTGATTGACGGCGGGGCATTCGAGCGAATGAGACGGTGGGCGTGAGGTCGCTTAAAAAACCTCTGAAATGATTTTCCTTTTTTTCGAGTAGGGTTTAATGGAAGGGATTAGGGAAGAAAAGGGACGAAAGACCTCTCATTTTATTAGTTCCCTTCTCGTGCGGGAAATGATGCGATTTATAACGCAGTCGCTGTCGGATTACCCGAAATGTCTCGTGCCCTTGCGGTCCAGGCTTTTTGAGAGGGACCTAATAGTTTTCATTATTTGTGGGACGCATCCCATATCGTGAAGCTCACATCCGGAGATAAATCGGAACGTATTATGCATATTATAATACACAAACCTCGGTAAGGTGCGCATAAACCTCTATAATGGACGAATCCGGTAATAATTTTTCAATTGGTTGTCTATTATGGGCACTAATTTATATGAATTAACCCATGCTTTACTTCATTTGTGAGCAGATTTATTGATTAGAATGTAAAAAGGTGGAATGTAAAGGTTGCTATGACTGTCACACATTCCACTGGCATTATTAGAGTACAATACAAAAAACCAGGATATCCCTTACAATTACAATAAATACCTGGGAGCTACACTTAGCAGTAGTTTGTCGCTCAAAGGACATATTCGAGATGCCGTAGGAAAGGCGAATAGAATGCAAAGCTTAACAAGTCGAGCCTAGAGGGGTTACCTACCGAGAGTCAGAGAAATGATAGAAATAAATACAAATGTAAAGCAGCTCGTTTCATTTGTGGATATTTCTGGATCAACAGTAGCGTTACGGCTGTGATCAAATCCCTCCTGCGGAATTCGCTCCAGGTGAGTAGATTAGATTAACTACGGAAGCTTTTCGAAAAATTAATCAGATCAGAACTTCCAGAACAGACGAAGTAAATGGCGCTGTGATTCCAATAAACAACGAGTGCGATCTCCGAGAGGAATTGATAAAACACGGAATTAATCAAATCAATATGATTAGACCTTACTTCGTGGAACGCAATTTAATAAATGAGAAAATAGAACTTCGTATTTTCCACGTAATTTTCTTATTCGACCGGTTTCGGACTTACAACAGTCATCAGGTGGTAACCTATTACTAATAATTAATTAAGGAATTAATCGCTAAAACAAATGGTTACAGTTTTCTGCAGGACAGTAGAGAAGCTAACAGGGTATATATAGTAAGAATTTCGGGTATGAATCTAAATCCAATAAACGCAATAAATGAAACCTGGCAATCTCATAGCCAAGCGGATGTTTTCCTGTGAAAAGAGCGATTCCTGGTTCGTTTCCTGGGGGGGACCATAATGTTGACGCAACATCGTGAGAAATTGGGGAGCTACCTCAGGTCATAAGTAGCGGATTCATTGCGGTCCAGTGAATTGTATTGAAAAGTCAATAAGGTCACGTGGGAGTTAATAAGCTGAATATATGTCACCCACGTCGAAAGCCGCTTGACCAAACCTCCACCTTTTGTGGACTGTTGAGCCACGGATTTAATTAAATAATTTCATAAAGGAGGTGTATTAGGGTCCTGTCCGAAAGAAGGTCCTCTGAACCTGAATAAGAGATTTTATCTTCGCTTTTAGAGGTTTCTAACTAATCCGGTTTCTACATTATGTAGGTTCAGGTGCGATTTCTCTTAAATACAGAGGTTTCCATTAATCCAGGTCTAAAAACTGCTTCTCTTAACTAGAGAGGCATAAAAAAAACACGGAAAGAGGATGAGAAATGCGCAGGAAATCGCGATATAATAATTTATTATTTAACTATCAAAAATCATCATTATGGAGCAATGTTACCCTTACAGAAATCAATCATTTTCATTTATTTCCTGTTTTGATTTTCTGGACATTTTTTCAAGCTCATAAATTGTATCAAACATTGACTGATCCGTCAAATTCCTCGCGTTCGACACTCGTCAACTAATTTGTCTTTGTATGCTGATACAAACGTGACCCCTTTCAGGCAAAAGCAACCGGCGTGTGACCCTTCAAAACACGCACAATTTGATGCATTTTCCATCAGATACCCTTTTCCATAAAGGTTCCTATTTTCTCAATAACAATGGTTTACGGGAAAGAAAATGATAGGACATGGTGATTGGGATTACTTGAATGTTTTCGCTTATCCAAGGTCGACAGTATGATACACTACATAACATAGAGGTATTCATGTGATGTAAAATGTTTTCGTTATCAAGATAACGTTAATTTTGTATATAAAATCATACTTCACCTGACTAGAAAAATCATTCACAATTTGGAATGCATACTGAATAACAACAAAATTTTCTCTAAACAGTTATATATACATAACATGAGTGAAATCTAAGAAAATATAGTTCCAAATCTTATATAAAATACAACATGAAACAAAAGGTTACTCACTGTAGTAACTAAACGTTCAAAGTACAAAATTAAATATCAACCATAGTATAATGTGCAAGTATTCATTTATTATTATTATAATTATCAATCAAAGGCTGCGGTGAGGAACCTATTCCACGGTGGCAACCGTATACATAATTAACGTCGTTCCTACATCATAATATATGCCCCAAATACATACATACTACATAGGGCACAATATATACCCCAAAATAACTATAATATACACCTCAAAATAACACATTATATGCAATACTAATACAGTTATGAAAATACTTATACAGTTATGAAACATAGAGTCAACTTATGTGGGGGGAGTAAGTATTCTGCCTGGTATTCACCCTAGTCGGGAGGAAAACCCCTCCAAGACCCCCCGAAAATAATCCGAAAATAATTTGAGTTATACATATACTGACTAATAATTAGTATAGAAAATATAATTTGAATTATATATATACTGACAAATAATTATTATAGAAAATAAGTTGTTTAAAATTTAATCTGAAAAAAAACAAAAATAACATTCATTAGACTTGGATAATTTTGGTCTAGGAAGACCACTGCTACAATGGGTGGTGTCGGGCCAAAGTTCAAGTCAGATAATAGATTGTCGAAATGGTGATCGAAGCGTAGGCTTACCATATGTCCCGTTTTACTACGACTGTCCTGGTTTCAACCCATAGTCCCGGTATATTTTTCTGCTGACCCTGAGTGACGGAAAAGCTCGAAACAACATAATGTAAGACGCGGAGATTTCAACGATGGAGAACATTTTCTGGTTGCCTGAAGAACGTTCCATGTCCCGGTAAGTCCCGGTTTTATCGGCTTCAAAATTGGCAGTAAGTCCTGATTTCTTACTATTATAATATGGAAACCTTACTGAACTGTAAGAAGGCAACACTCAAGATGGATCTTTTAATGAATGTATGACATCTCAGGGCTGCCACAAACCAGGGGCCGGTATGACAGGCACTGCAAACTTTCTGGTAGGACACACCTTAAAACAGGGAGCGTGGTGAGTGCACTGCTAGTTGAGAATACCTAATCTAAAGTGCACTGCAGACCATAATTGTCAATTAAACGATTTTGTCAATAGATCTAGAGACCTTTCCTTCATTTAGCGACCTTTTATCCGTATAAGCGACATTTTACACTCTATGGAGCATGTTCTATTTCGCCGATCCTCCCCCACCATCTCTTAACGTTGAACTTAACAGGTTGGACCTATTTTAAGATTAAAAGCATTGCATTCAACTGATAAAGACAATACTCATGTAATTATACTAATTATTTGACTAATTTCTGAACTGATATTCCATTTGCAAGAGCAAATTTCGGCTATTGGATCTTTTAGCTCCTTTCTGGCAACATTTTTTCGGAGTTTAGCGAATTTTTATCTTCTTTTCGAGGAGCACCTAGCGGTTTGATAGAAAATTAATTTTAATCTCTGTTGCAGACTAAGTGAACGAAGACTCACAAAGAAGACAAAGAAAATAGACAAAGTATAAATACCCTAAAGCGAACCATACCTTAGGTTCACCTTTATCTTATCTTAGACAGAAAACACTTCCCGGTTTTTTTTTAATTTCAAAATTTTCATCATTTGCAAAAATTTTCTGCAGGACAGTAGAGAAGCTAACAGGGTATATATAGTAAGAATTTCGGGTATGAATCTAAATCCAATAAACGCAATAAATGAAACCTGGCAATCACATAGCCAAGCGGATGTTTTCCTGTGAAAAGAGCGATTCCGGGTTCGTTTCCTGGGGGGGACCATAATGTTGACGCAACATCGTGAGAAATTGGGGAGCTACCTCAGGTCATAAGTAGCGGATTCATTGCGGTCCAGAAAAGTCAATAAGGTCACGTGGGAGTTAATAAGCTGAATATATGTCACCCACGTCGAAAGCCGCTTGACCAAACCTCCACCTTTTGTGGACTGTTGAGCCACGGATTTAATTAAATAATTTCATAAAGGAGGTGTATTAGGGTCCTGTCCGAAAGNCAAGGGTAACGCGCTAACTACTACGCCACCAACGCCACCGTTTAAGGTTTCCCTTATGTGTATCTCCAAGACTTAATGTTCGATATGCATACCAGGAGGTTATTCGATACATTAAACATCTACGACATTTTTCACTCGACACACCTCGAAGTAAGGGTCAAAGCCGTTCATTTTTATTACGCGACTTCTATTTTTAAACATGTCCGAGGCAGGAAAATATTTCGTCGCTTTCTCACGGCTATTGCAGTCACCGACGCCGTATCCGCGGCAAAGTTCTTTCGCTACCTCAACGGCTGAACGTAGTCTCAATTTGGAGAAGTATACCGTCCGACTCACAGCAAAGCGCTGAGCTTGTTCTAAAGGAAATTACAACCATGATAAAAAGTGTTGTGGGTGAAAGGAAGTAATGGGATTGGTAGCCATGGGAACGGTGGAAAGTGAAAGGCGAGGAGAAGATGGCGAAGCGAATGGTGAAATATATAGGGTCCTGGCGCCGTGGAATAATTATCTGGAGAGTCGAGTGAGAGATGGCGGGGTATGGGTGAAGGATGGGCGTTTGTAGGAGTACCGAGGGACGACCTAACTTCCAGGCGCCCGACCGAGATTTTTCTTGAATTTCAATTCGGCAACCTCTAGCGCAGCAGTCGCCAAATAGGGCATCGAACCGGACGCATAAGCCGAAAAGTGTTATTTTTGTCGGAGTGGAAATCGAACCCGAACCGAAAAATTAATATAGTTGAATCTGAACCGAAACCGGAAACATTTTTCTGTTACGGTTAATAATAATAACTTCATTATAAAGAATAGGAAAAGACATTCTAACGCTACCACGATATTTATCGCACCACGGTGGTCTCTTTAGGTCACCTAAGTACTACCTCGTATGCAAGATTCTCAATGAATGTTGTCCATGCTACTTAAATGATTATTTTACACGATATTTATCGCACCACGGTGGTCTCTTTAGGTCACCTAAGTACTACCTCGTATGCAAGATTCTCAATGAATGTTGTCCATGCTACTTAAATGATTATTTTACAAACACTATCAATTTTTTCCGGATTGACTTCGTGGTAGGTTTCCATGACGATGAGAAAAACGGAACGGAACTAACCGAAATTAAGTTTCGAAGCCTCGTCTCCACCCGATGATCCACGTAATGTACATGTAAACATTTGGGTATTATTTGTAATTTTCATCTTTATTTTTCCTTTCTGTATATTCAAATATCTCTTCACGCCATCAGCTCGGAATTATAATTGGAGTGACACGGAGCGATAATTGTTGGATTGCACGAACAAAACATTACACAGTTGAAAAATTTCTTCGAAAAGATTAAAGTCTTCCGATTAGCTGCTTAGATACCCAATAGTCAGTAATCTAACTTTACTATAAATTCCAGTTTTGGAGTAGAGCAGTGGTAAAGCAGCAAAGATTTAAATTATATCATCATTTCTTAGCAAATCGCTCACTAATTCGATTACGTAAATGAGCAACGAAGTGTGAAATTCTGAACTAAAGTGAAACTAAGGCTTATTTGGGCCTGCGAAACAAAGCAAAAGCTCTAAATGCTGACGAAATAAAAAAGGGAACTTTTTAAGGGTGACTAACTCTAACGGACAGACAAAAGCGAAATGAAAATGACGTGAATGGGAATCGAACTGAGGTGCTCTAACCAATTACGCTTTCATGCCAAACGTTTTTTTTTTTTGGAAAGCTTTCTTCCATTTGTTGAGGGAGTACACCTTCGCCCACGAAACTCCACGAAGAACGAAGGAAAGACTGCTCATCATGACAAATTAATTAGTTCCACTTGGAAAATTGGATATCTGATTCTTACTCTACATTCGCGATTTTTATTTCAATTCATCCAAAGGCAATAAGAAAGGAATGGCAGACTACCTTTGGGCATCGATCTCATTAGAGACACTCTAAGAGATTAAGTCAGAGGTTTGGAATCCTGGGCCTAAGCCTTTCCTAGGGCTCTAATGCGGCCATTTCTTCATTACTTCGCATGAATTAAGTCGATTATTTTTTTGTACGAGTATTGTATTTGCACGAGTCCAAGATGGATTTTAATCCCTTCTGGAGTTCCGAAGAAAAGAGGGTTCATATGACAAATTAAAACGAAATTCTCCACTTCAGTTGGTTTACATAATACAGATATTGACGCTAACAGAGATTCATCTTTTTTAATTTATTTAGAGTTTCCTCTTTTTTAATTTATTTCCATATGCATGAAGTCATCTAGAAAAAGTATTTTCAATGGAAGTTCTTACTTTCAATTTTATCACGTTGATAATTCTCTAGTTTCCGAACATTGAACGAAGGCAAAAACACCAAAGTATGTGCGCATTCACTATTCATTGTTTTGCACAATATATATTTACAAATTTGCACCAACCAGTGATAAGCTCTTTTGCACTTGGTTCAAATTATATGTTTTATCGGTATCATACTATACTATTTAAATTTACTGTATTTCCCTTGTTGTTCCAAAGAAAGGGAAACCTTTTAGAACTGAAGGAATTATTTACTTGTTTATTTAACCCTTTTGGCGAGGTTAGGCCAATGGGCCTCTCATACACCTAGCTTTCTGAATTTTTAATATAAAATATAAATACGAAACATCTTATATTAAGACAAACAAATAAATAAATATACTAATTTAATTAATTATTTTATATAAGACGGATTCAGGTTGTGGGAAAAACTCCTCGGCTGAAGGCTTACGGAGAAAAAAACCCACGAAGCGGGAAAACGCCCACGCAGGAAGGGGGGCGGAAAAATCCGCGAAAAGACATAAATAAAAATGAATAAAAGCTCCTAGAAAAATGGAGAAATTAACTCATTCCCGGCGGATAATATGTAGAAAATTCTCCCGGGTTTTCTGCCGGGTAAGTTCCCGGAAAATCGAAGTTTCGGCGACCAGTGACCCGGCTTGCAACCCGTGAGAATATTCTTCCTGTGGAATCGAGTTTGTCTGCTTGGATTTCCCAGTCTCGTTTACCTCGTGAAATCAACATCAAATGAGAAATATTCTCTCTCAGTATATTCAGCAAGTCGTAGTACATGTCAGGCAACGCGCAACTGAAAAGCGTATTGATGGTTTTGCACGTGACCCTCTGATGAAGACGGTTATACGTCCTAATCCTTTCAAGTTAGATTCATGCACGTTCCCTTGCAAAAAAATTCTAACAATCAACTTCCGCTTTACGTACCACTGTTCTACACCGAAGAAGTGGATATTTCAGTTGGTGGACAGTTACGACGGCTCTCAATTCGAAATCGAATGGCACAAAAAACGCGTTCTACGCATGCGCGCCCAAAGTAATTTCGGCCCTTTGTTCTCTTTTATGTTTCCATCTTCTGCACGTACGATCTGTGGAAGCTATTACGTTTCCGACGGACGGAGTTGTTAAAAAAAGTCCGTTTCGAGAGACAGTAACATTTTGCGAGAAAACTTTTCACCGGGGAAGTTGGCGAAAGGATTCTATTTCTCCCTTAGAAAGACTCGGAAGAAGAAATTAGAGATTTTTTTGCTATAGTTTTACCGCGCTCGCGCACTAAAATAGGTTGTTATATTTTATATAGGGAAGGGCTTCCCAACAATTTGGTTTGGAAGATTTGATTGCACATCAAGTACGTGTATATCACATCGCATTAAAGTAGGTGCAATGTCAGTAATAACTTATCCATGATAAATCAACGGTATTTTACTATAATATACTGACAAACCTTTTGAAAGTATAAATACCCTAAAGTGAACTATACATTTATCTGTACACCTTTATCTTATCTTAGGCAGAAAACCCTTTTTTTAATATCAAAATTTTCATCATTTGCAAAAATGCATATCATTTCGTTCCATATTTATCAAAATGATCTAGCATATCTTTTTTGATTGGTTGACTGTATATCATTGAAGGAGTGCGCGAATTTTAATAATAATAATGACGACTTTATAATGCGAATTTTAGTCTTAAGAGACCACTCTTACAATCAATCTTTTACAAGTCACGACCACAAATAAACATGTCATTGTTGGGTATTAAGCTTAATCGTGAATCAACTAAATAAAGGGAGCACTGCCCTTCAAATTCTTCTCATCTACGCGGCACACTTGGGTATTAACTGTAACTTAGTGTCAACCTAAATCAACCTGGCTACCTTCAATCTAAAATCACATTGGAAAGGAGATCATAAATTATACATATTATACTAAAATGTGCGAATGAATATACATATATTAATTTGGTAGAAATCTAAAATGGCATTCGTAACGCTTGGGACACATGATTGAAGTTAGCGACGATACAAATCCTTGAAAAAAGTAGTATGAAACTCCAATTAACACATTATCAACTGATATACCAAATGTAATGGGGGAATTGAAAATGAAAGTAAACATATGTCTATGTCTATGTGAGTACCCTGCAAGCCAACTTTCGGTGTGTGGCAGGGGGTGCATGCACCACGACTCTACTCCCCTAATCGATTACTTTCGCGTATCGTTCGTGGAAAAATGTGTTCTTGAATCGATTCGTGCTAGCATTTATTTCTCTGATTTTTCTCGCAGTATCGGGACAGCCTATGTAACATGGTGGACGCATTACATCAACAACACAATCTCTGAACGCGCTTTCTCTATTTATATATTTCTCTTTCTATATTTTTCACACTTGTTATTCCTTTGGGATTTTCGTAGGTTTTCACCTACTAAGTTACCTTCCTTTCCTTTAGCGCTTTCTCTAAATAAATCCAGTACCTAAATTAATCCTTTGTTGATTTCTTCTAAGTTCTAAAGACTCCCATCTTGCGTCCCGAAGCATCTGAGTAACGGTCACTGATTTATCGTAGCAATTCGTTAGAAAACGTATCGCCTTTCGCTGCACCTTTTCTAATTCCCGAATACAACACCTATCGGCACGGTCCCATACTCTACGTGCATACTCAAGATGAGGCTTAACTAACGCAGAATAACATCGTTCGCGAACCTTTTCTTCCGAAATGATACCATAGTACGAGCTCGTACTATGCTTACGGAATTTATCTGAAATGATCTCCTTCTTCCTTCTGCATTACATCCCAGTATGGGCCTTCTCTTCAATATCTCTCCAGGGTTGTTTGACTTTTAGCTGCCAGCCTTTTAAACCCATTACTTGTAGGTCTTCCATAACGTCATTCTTCCATCTTTTCTTCGGGTGACTCCCGGGTAGCCAAGTAGGCTGCGCGTTCGCCTTTAGTGGAAGTGGTCCCGGGTTCGATTCCCGGTGGGAGTGCGATATGACTTTAGTTATCGAAGAACTTTTGACAATAATACTACTACTTTTCTTTGGTAGTCGTCCTTTCCTTTTGCCATTCACATTACTTTTGAATGTCTGTTTTACTATTCAGTCATCATTCATTCGATCAATGTTCCTTAACCACCTGATCTTTTGTGCTTTTACAGACCATACTATATCCTTAGGAATGATCTGGTGCTTTCCCGGCGTATCAGATGGATGAAGAGTTCTCGGGTTTCCAGCCGGGTGAATATATCCATGATGGTCGTCGTTACGGCTTCCTCTATAGAAGCCATCTTCAGGACTGATTATATACCCTTGTTAGTTAATAATTGATTGTTTTTCATTGCGTGAAATTATCTGAAATTTTAATGCATAAACATAAATTTACATTTTCACAATTCCACTTACCCTAGTTACTACCTTAACCTTTGCATAGGAAACACCACAGATTTAGCTACAGATTTGCATGCTATAAATTTTGCAAGAATTTTCCTCAAGATTAAACGGAATAATGCTTATATTTGCTGGATGTAACTACTGAAAGCATTTCAAACTCCTCCAATCCAGTTCCGCATTTCAGTCTCCTGCAACGTTAAATAAACTCAATTATTCCGAGTGTTATACCCACCAGGGCATCAGGATTCAACCACAAATCACCACCCAAAGCAAATTTCACGCATCTAACCTGTTGATGTTTTCTCCGACACATCCTCGGAGGCGTATTTGGAAGTCGATTCGAGAGGGAATTGATTAATACATTATCGAGCATCTCCTAAGATAGCATCTACCCGATTCGAAAATGACTCGTAAATCATACGCTCCGGGTCGCAATTGGGTAAGAATAAATTGCGTCATCGGAACGAAACGGATCAGGGAAGGGAGGAGGGTTTGAAAACGTCGAAGGAAAGAAGCGGCGAGCGGAGTTCCATCGCGATGTCCAACCCATGTTCCTTTCGAACACAAGGTGTGGTGCTTTGTGACCAAGAGGGATCCCACTATGGATTGATGGGTTCTTCTAAAAGGCGTTCGCCCACGTGTCTTCGATGCCTTTGGGGTCTCCGCCATCTCTTAAACATGTGTTTACTCGGCCCTCAGGTCTCTTTGTGAAAGAGGGGGCTATTTTTCACTCATTGGAGCCAAAAGTGGCGTCGAAGGAGGCTCGCTACCTTATGGCGCGCAAATATCCCGCCAAGAACAAAAGCGCGCGGAAATGAGCGAAAAGGCGGGAAGATGGCGGAAAACAAGGACTAGAACAAGGACGGGCCCAACTAAAAACTTTTAACGATTCTGTTCGACCCCTCGTGCCACCGTTCCTCAGACAAGAAATAAAATCGAATTAAAACCCGGCGGCACTTCAAACGAATGAGAAGTGGCGAGTTTTACTGCGACGGAGTCGAGGTGATGTCATTACTCTGGAATTGATAGTCATTTATTTGTTCCGCGAAAGGAAATGTGAGATAAAAGCCGAGCGAAAACGTTTATTAAGATGTCAGCGAGTATGTAAAATCGAAAAAAATGTAGACTTTTTTCCCGGTGAAGCAATTGCTATATTTAAAAGCTGGGAGAGGTATTGCGAAATCTGTCTGTAATGACGTGTGCGACCGATTTTCAATCTGTTGAAATACACCTTGGGTTTTACAAGAAATCCATGGTTTTCGACGTCGACGTCACTCCGAAGCGAGATAATTGCAGATGTTATCGCTATTTCTTTTCCCGCTGAATATCACGACTGCAATGTGTCTTAATAGTTGAGGGAATTGTTTGGAAAGCAGAGAAAAATTGTATGACTCGAATTAAATCGTGGCAGGTATGAAAATGATTGATTAAGAGTAAAATTAACCTTCTTTGTGGGTAAATCGTTATCTCCGTTCATAAAAGTATAAATGAAGTTGTTAATGAAACGCACTCATGGTATATCCTTTTTCGCGGAAATATGGCAGGTCATTTGTACATTGAAGGTGATGACAGGAAACGTTGTAAGTTTACCGACAACTTCGGAATCGAGATTTGCTTTTTGCAAACCGATTGAATTTCAGCATACAGGATCGACTGTAATAAACATTTTTATTGTAAATGAAGCCTTCTTTGCTATATTGATGAACATGATTACATGGATGCATTGGCAGATGTGGGGGGATTGCGAAGGGAGCGATCGCCCATCCCTTCCGTGACTTTCAATGCTAACAATTTACTCAGGATATGATGAAGGAGCTTTAATTAAAATCATTTTTTGAAGTTTTTCCTAGATCTCTGAACATTTTCTAGATTTATCATGACGAAAAGAACATTTACAAAGCTAATTTTAGATAAGTTCATTAGGAAATTGTCTTAAATCGCCCTCCCTTCTTTGGAAGTACCCCTCTGGAAAATTTCTAGATTCGTCCCTGTGTGGATCAGTATCAGCTTTCACTCTTTCATTACCTCAAGCTTCCTGACTTCTTGCGGTTTACTTCGACAGTTTCAAAACCTTAAACTTCTACGAATTTTTGGCTTTCTCCGTAAATAGTAAGTTAACATAGGCTAACACATGTAAGAACTCTCATTGTCACGATGTCTCAAAAATGAATTAATAAATAATATTGTAGCAGATGATGATGAAATGTTTAGTAATGAAAATAAAAAGCTGAAGCTATGAAGTAACAAACCCATAAAGATTTTTCGTCACAGTAGATAAGGGGTCCAAAACTGTGGTCGACCTTAAATGTCGTTAACAGAAGCTCAAACACGCCAAACATACAGTGAAAGTAATTGATGAATGATCTTTCACAACGACGATGAAAAAATGAAAACAAGACGTTTACCCGTACCACATGAAGATTTATTCAGCGACCTAGGTTTCGACGCGTCGCGTCATCATCAGGCAGAGTACAAAAATATATTTTCCATATATATAGTCAAGGATGGGTAGGGAAGGTTGGGTGGAGAGGGTTTTTGGAGGAGAGGGATTTGACGACGGAGGAAAGGATTGGGGAGGGAAATGGTGGAAGATGGTTGTTGATAATCTTTAAATTTGGATTGGCGATCGTTTTGAGGATTTCCAATTGTTCCTTGGAGTTCATGGAACGTCCTTTTCCCTCGAAATGGAGAAATTCCACCTCCATTTACAATGGTGGCCGGTTTCTAGGAGATGGTATCCCATTTGCGAAGCCTCCGGACGATTGTTACGGAAGGCACCCCGGTTTTCTTTCTTCCTCTTACCGAAGCCAGAGTCTATTGATAGAATATTTCACAATCAAAATAATTACGGTCGAATCAGATTATTTTACCAAACTCGTAGATAGTGGACATGATGGCAACAACAAATTAAAAGAATGTAATATTGAATACATTCCGTGATTCAATGACTGACATAGAGGTCTGTGCATCAGAAAATCGAATATATCTCTCATGAGCGATTCCATTATGGCCCTTAGGCCGTAGTATTTCTATCGCCAAACGTCAAACTTGCATCCTTTACGCGATTCCATCTAAAATGCATTAGCGATCCGATGAAATTTTTGAACGAGTCCACAGAATTAATGTAAAAGGAAGCTGTTCTAAGGGAGGAATAACATCCTTCTTCCTCCCTTCGCTTCCTAATTCACTACTGGAGGTCGAGGCGTAAAGAACGACCTAGATAGTGATGTAAAATCCTTTAAATTTTCCCGGAAGAGATGCCCTTTGATAACAGAGAAGTTTGATTAATGTATAGAAAGGAGTTCTTTATATACAGTTAGTAATTATTCTAATGGAACGAGGAAGAATTCAAATCGACCTCTAACTCTGTTAACCTTCATACCCACGGTAAAATGCCTTCTAAATCTCTTGACACGAAAGCCGGATGCCACCTTCGTATATTTTTCCCGGAATAACGAGTATTCTTCATTAATAAATGATACTCCTTCCTTATATTTGCACTAAATACTTTAAATAATTTAATAATAAAATAATTTTGCGTTAAAAATTAACAGGTATTTAAAAAGTAAATTCGTTAAATGCGAATGCAAACATTGCCTTAAGCCGAAGACCAATCGATGATTATTTGCATTTTTCCACGTTTTCGACGAAGCCTATTAGTTAGATAACTATTGTTTAGATTTACCCACCAGAAGTCTGGAATAGGACTACAAGAGGTGATTTGTTAAGAAATTGGTTCGTTTACTCTAATTATTGAAACGGAAACCTTTGAGTTCACATCAGCAGGTGTTGTTACTTTTGAGTCTCGTCGTGAAGATTCCTTTAAGAATATTTTTTTCAAATATTACCAATGATATTAACATTGTTATTTCAAAGTACGAACTTATTTTAAGTTCAGAACTTTTTCCACGCCATAATCTAACCTCGAGATACATCCTCAGGCAATGATATATTGAGCATTTGATGTTTAATACCGAATATCTGGGGCTTTTTAAAGGTCAATGGCTCAATTTTATGTTGCTATTGTTTATATGTTTGATGGCTCTACGTTATTTTTATGCTTCGATCGTATTAGAATCTATACCCATAGTCATACTTTGCAACTGTAGTAAATATTCATAATTTGCACATTTTTCCGAATTTAATTGTAGAATTCAAACTGTTACTAAAATTGAGATTGGCTTACGTATCGTTCTTCAATTCTGAAAAGATGAATTGACGGAAGAATGAGATGAAAACACTGCGAAAATATGGAATCATTCTTTACATTCTTTAGAAAAAATTCTCTCTAGCAACGTAATTAAGAGAGGATTGAATAATATTTGCAGGCTAGGGCGGTTTATATTTCAGTATTTCTTATACTTATTTGGGTCGGATAAACAATTAACTGCCAACAAAACCCTAACCTTAACCTTCAACTGCGCTTAACTAGAAAAAATGTAGGTGTGTTGCATATAATATTTCTCTGTCTTTCATATCGCTTTCAATTAAGCCAAGATTAATGTATTTCATTTATATATTTAGATTATATTTCCTATATTAAAGGATCTGGGAAAGAGTTGATATATTTATATAGGATAAAATGGGAAATTGGGTTTCAAGATACGGACTGATACACCAAATGTCTAACTGTCCTTCATAATTTCACAGCTCATGTTTCCAAGTGAATTTACCTTTGATATTTACACAATACAAACGCCTTTATCAGGACTAGAGAGTCCCATCTTCCGGTTTATTCTATATCAGAGCTTTTCGAATGTTATTCTGAGGCACCCGTTTGTATTGATTCATTTCCATACACTAGAAATGCATTTAATTTTACGGTATAAAGGCGGATACACCTAATTTTCAACATCAGTTAGGTGTAGTGGGGGATTTATTGAGCAATATTAATATTTTTTACTTTCCATTATCCTTTGTGGACGCATAAATATTATCAAGTCAACATTATACCCTCTGCCACGTGCCAAACGGCGGCTTGCAGAGTATTAAGGTAGATTATTCCGTTAAGTCTTTGGAAAGTTTAGCAGGAGGTTGAATTAGCACGTGGACGAATTGTTTAAAGTAGAAGATTAAGAGGTTTCGTCGCTTGAACGAGTAAATAGTAACCTTTATCGAACTAATGTTAACACTATTTATAAAATTTTTGATGTATAGATCCTTGTTTACGAATATGGAGAACATTTCAACATGGCTGCTTAAACTTTTTGTACGCAAAACTTCAACATTTACTCATCAACAATTTACATCTCTATTTAGACATTTTTATATCTTTACTTCAAAATTTTTACATCTTTACTCCAACATTTTTACATCTTTACTCCAACATTTTTACATCTTTACTTCAACATTTACATTTCAGCACGACTGCTGTAACTTTTTCTGCGCAAAAACGCAGAAGAGTTTCTGGTTCTATCGTGAATTCCAAAGCATTTGTGCTTCTGATTAAAATATCTATTTTCCATAGAAACTAGGCCTTATAATTAGCTCTATTATAAATCTATTTGTTTACTTTTGTTACAACAGTCATTTCTCTATGACAGACTTTCCAAAGGCAATTATGTCTCTGAATACCAGCTTAAATCGGAAAATTATGAATTTTAAAATTACTAAACTTTACCACAATGCCATGCAAAGTTAATATTTATTTTTGCGAAATCATGATATATTTTTATTTCAACATAACTTAGGAAACTTTTAGCTACTTCGGGGTTTAATTGGTAAGCACAGGCTAATCAGAAGTGTTATTTTGATAGGTCGAGTTGACTCTATATTAACTGAAAAGGTAAACTATGTTTCAAGACATATATATTCATCAAATCCAGGAAAATGGTTCACTGTGACGTAGAAACTCACTCACATAAAAAAGTAGATTATTTTATATTGCGAGTTGGAAATCATTTAATGAAGTAATGGGCAAGGGAAAGCAAATTAACTGAAGGAAATAATTAGTATAACAGAAAAACTGAATGCCCACTCTGGTGAGGAATCGGTCAACGCACACACAGCAAAAATTTCTTTTATATTCAAATATCGCGCTATAACCTTGTCACGCACTATGGTTAGAATAAGCATTCGCATGAAGTCTAAGCAAAGGTGAGTAGTGAATGAGAAGGTGAGGGAGAATGAATTCATTCGGAAACTGCAGACAGCCAAGAACACAAAGCTATGGAATCCCCAGCCTTATATGCAGTGTCCATTCGGGGCGTTCGAAATCAGTACTTTTCATTAGTTGGGTAATCATTCGGCTTTACTTAGCATCGGCGTACGCCTCTATATTTCACGATATCGCTCCCTTCGGCACGCCACCGTTCTCTCCGGCGATGAGTCATTTGATTGCAAAGGCTCGCATGGGATAAGAGCGAGGCTTTAGAGAGGTCCATGTACTTTTATGGAAATCGAACCAATTTCCTTGAGTGATTAAAAGGTTTTATCCCCTCATCGGAATGAGATCCAAAAACGGGCATGCGTTTGCAAGCAGTGCTGCGAAATGGACAGGGGGATATAAAGAGATGGGAGTTCCGCGAATTTTAGACTGTCGTAATCAGGAGGTGACCAGTGGGTTGGATGGATGGCTCTCTTGATGTAACGCTGCTTGTTTTTTAGACTCCTAACTTTTCAAGATAATATTAGGTACGCATTTATCTTAATTTGTGTTAGGTTAGCGTTTACTTAACACCAGTCGTGTTAAGTACTTAACATCTTCAATTCGTGTCCTACATTTTTAATTCTTTGATACGTTTACGCATGTTCTAGCTGGCTTTCGGCGTGTTAGAGGACGTGGATACGCCGTTTGTTAATCCCTCTGTTACTGTCGCGGTTCGTAAAAGTAGGGGCGTAGCCAGGATTTGCTCATCTGCACTGCATTGCCTACAATCCTGGGGCAGGAATACTTCCACCCAGAATCTTATGAAAATGTATACTGATTTAATTTAACATGTATATCCTGCGAACCACCAGGGGTGTTCATATGGCATAATTGCGAGAGGCCACCCTCGTTTATTGTTGACTCTGTTCTTACGGGATGGGGGGTTGAATCCCCAAAACCACCTCTTGGGTACGACTCTGAGTCAAAGGAAATATACACCTTTGAAGCGACTAGCTATAATACCAAGTGGTTCAATATCAGATTGGCTGATTCAACAGGATGGGTGTGGGATGAAGATTGAATTTTGGAAATGTATCAGGGTACACCACAAAAAGTTGCTAAAAAGTCACTTAAGTCATAAAAAATTGTCGCGGGAAGGTAGTTAAAAACTACAATGTCTAGAATTCCCTTTTGCGATTGGTATATCTGTTAAAATATTAAATGAACTGATCAGATGTCAATGCCGCTGAAATAGAAGAAATATCGCCAAAGAAAAAGGAAATCCTCCCGCATGCTTTCGTTTATCGAGGGTTGTTTTCATGTGGGGGTGGGGGTCTGAGCCCCCAAAACCACCTCCTGGCTATGCCTATGTATGTACATGTAGAGGAAATTTCGTTGACAAGGAACCACGCGCCCTGCCAAAGACACCATCTTAGAAACAATGCCCGCGGCGAAGTTGCCCCGCGAATTCCGGTACATCCCGCGCAGGAAAGCGGGAGGGAACAAAAACGCATTGTGAGCCGCGTTATTAATGACGAGACGCTGGCGCGGTAATGATTGATGCACACTCTCGCAAATGAAGCGCCGAGAACGCTTAAAGTCGAAATAAATCACGCGGGAACGCATTCATAAGCGACGGCGGGAGAGAGCGCTTTGTTTTTTCCGAAGATAAAGAGGGGGGTCATTAGGCGGAATTACATCTTTATTTCCGGCGATCCCGACAACAAAACGTCCTCCAGAAATCCGCGATTGAGACGGGGGAGAAAGGAGCCGGAGGAAAAAGAAGGGAGTGAAAGAAAGGAGAAAATGCGCGAGAGGTGGGAAAGTGGAGACAGATCTGATGTGGGCGTGAGGAGAAAGGGGTTGACAGGGTGACTTGTACGCACACGCACGGGGTGCATTGAAACACGTGGGTTGGCACGTGGGAGTGAAAGGCTGTGCGGAGAAAAAGGAGGAAGCGAAGAATGAAAGAAGTATTGAGATTCGAAGGCGTAATGGCCGAGAGGCGGAGGGTCTTTAAAGAGACGATTTTCGGGAAGGAGGCGTTGGGAAGTGATGGATGGATTCGAGTGGGCAGCGGTTGCGAATTTGTCGAGGAGATAATACAGATAGTGTGTGGTATAAATTGTCCCGTGTTGATTCGGGCGGAAAATTTAATGAGGTTTTTGTGTGATATTTAACAAGCCTTCGAAGCGCGCTAAAATGTAGATAAATTACCCGCAAAATGGGTGGGAAATGTGACTGAATAGGTTTGCGGGTTGTAAAGTATTGCGTCTGCGAAAATGCGCCCGTCCCCCGGTTTCGTTGATCTTGCGGGTGATTTGAATGGTTTTGGGATTGAATAATGTGAAAAGATATTATTTATGGCGGGCGTAAAATATGCTTATTAAATTTTCTTTATGTCGTGATTCAGCCGTAGGATTTATACTTCACTCAAAAGTGCAGGCTTTTCGGTACATGCCAATCGCGGGCTACAGGTTGTTTAATGTAAATCTAATCGAGACAAGAATTTAAGGCGATTGAGATAAAACGTACGGGAAGGCTATGAGAATATTTGCACTGAGGACGCAGGACGGGAATCTCTAGAAGATAGAAGATTTAAACAAAGGATACATTTACTAAATAAGTTCAGAGAAGGTAGAAGGTGTAACCGATATTATGCGTTCTCCCTGTTACATTGGCCGTTCTGGTTCTGAGAGGAAAATCAGAGAGATAGAGGCTTGAACGAATCGATTCAAAAATTCATTTTTCACGCGAAAGTAACCGATTAGGAAAGGTGTCATTAGTTTAGAAGGTGTCATTAGTCATTTGAAAGATGGATGGTGAATGTACCCCCTGCAACACGCCGAAAGGCGGCTTGCAGGGTACATACGTTTGTAGATGTAGATTATACATTAATACAGTGAAACTTATCTTTAGCGGAATCGTACGGTGACTTTAAAGTTTTCCGTAATGGTCAGGTTTCCGTCCTATACAGGTTTCAGTAGTTTATTTTCTGCAAGCTTAGACCAATTCCGTAACAGACAAGTTTCCGCTGTATACAGGTTCTGTCATGCATATTTTTCACTGTGTAAATATTTTTATTACATGTTTACTCCAAAAAACTCCACTTTTTGAGATCCCATATTCGCAAATACCTAACCCTTCCAAAATATCACCAAAAGAAGATCCTATTAGTCCTAAATCATTATTTGTATAGTAAGTATTTAAAAAATTGAGGCAATTTCGCACATATAAACCATCACTGGGAATCGAACACGGAATCGCTTTCACCAAACGCGAACGTCTAGTCTTAGCAGCGAACTAGGCTATCTGGAAGACTAATTCTTTGTTATTCGTAAGTAAAACATATCACCTTGCTCTTTTAATTTGCTGTAGTAGTTGTGCGATTAAACGTGCTTCGACGGCAGAGGTTTTGTGGATCCCCATCGGCAATCGAACCCAGTACCCTTTTCATCACAGTTGTACGGGATACTCATCTGGCTAGCCGGAAGCCCAATTTGCTCTATTTTCCCGTGTATCTGGTCATCTTCTTTCCATCATTTCACGACCACGCAGGTCGACGAGATATCTCAATCGCGACAAGCTGCGGTATTTTTTTAATAAGGATGGACGAAAATGCTGGTAAGAATCATGCAAACTATAAAAGCTATTCGAAAAGACAAAATAATGTTAATGAGCAGGAGTGGCAAATCTATGGCAGGGTGCCCAAAGTAGCACGCGAGGGAATATTTTGGCTATCTTTATTAAGTGAGCTAATCTTTAAGAATGAAATGCATGCGGATTACGCTCATTAGCGATACCAATCAATAATTATTTACGTGAATGGCTACACCTCAATCCCATCGTTTACGTAGAAAACTAGATGATTATAGCATCTCACTCTATGGTATGGCACCAAGTCCTTCATATTCATCAAATCTGAAAATCTTGCACCAAAAAGGTTCGCCGTCCCTATAAAAGGGCAATTAGAAATACCATAATGATCTAATTTTCTTTCCGTCATTTAATATGTGCGAATAAATCTCAGAAAAAACGAGGATGCTACAAAAAGTTACCCAACAAATTTTTTTTAGAAATAATATTACGAGGAGTAATACTTTTTCCACCAAAATGATCCACCAAGTGATGAATTTCCACAACAGCTCGCCTGATATTGTGAAAAATTTTTAAACTGCAATTTATTTTGCAAGTTCCATGTAAATATTTTTCAGTGTTTAATGTTTCTCGAGTGGAAACTTTTCCGCGCTGCTAAATATGTATATTTTTGCATTTTTTATCGCAGGTTTTTCACACCCCCTTCTTGTGTTTCCCAGCAGTGGATTTTTTTTCTAAGCTTCTGTTTTAAGTACTTTATCTACGCATAATTTATTCCGTCTTTTCTCTTTTTTTACTGCTCTATCCTTTCCTTTCATTGCAACTGACTACGTTAGATGAAAGAGTCTTCTCATTCTTCATAGTCCCAATCTCGACCACAATCAAGACGTTTCTATTCAATTCTAATAATTACGCCAAAAAGAACGATCCATACGGAATAGAAAAATGCACGTGATCGGGTTATTGGAAATTTCTTGATGATATTCTTCAAGAAAAGAGTCATCATTTGGAACCTTATAATTATTAAGAGACGATGTGGTGAGTTTGCCAAAAGATTAAGGGAGAGAAAGGGGTGGAGGAGTGGACCATCTCCAAGTTCTTCGACCTTTGGGAATGTTTTCGAAGGAAAGTGGGAGTAGAGATTCATGTGGCAATCCTTCGATGGGACCATATGAAGCAAATGATCCCAAAGCTTTTCGTTCGCAACCACCAGAAATACTTTATCAGTGATAAGGCCTACTCAGATTTTGAATTACGTGTGATATTTCTCGGAATCGGTCGAGGTGGCGGAGTGGTAGTACTAGCTCTCCTACCCTAAGGTTCAGGGTTCGTTTCCGGGCTAATCGGATTTTTCTAAATATGGAATTGTTGTGTAATTTTCCCTGTGAGAGTTGGCGGCAGGAAGTGCATCCAGTCGTAAAAATGGGTGCGCCTGAACCAAGTTCATCATCAACAATCGCCAAAAATCATCAGCTGTCCCCGTAAGTGATGGGAATATGTTTATAAAGAATATTTACCTTATCAGGGAAGGAGGCGTTGGGAAGT
>KZ308360.1:1930860-1953266 GCA_000376725.2 Ladona fulva | reverse complement strand
TCCCGAATGGCTTGGAGAAATGTTCTGCCGGGATAGCTCAACGGACAGAGCACCCGACCGGCAATTGGGAGACCCGGGTTCGATTCCCGGTCCCGTCAGACTTTTTTCAAGTCCATTCTTCCTTGGGATTCGATTCCCGGTCCCGTCAGACTTTTTTCAAGTCCATTCTTCCTTGGGATTCGATTCCCGGTCCCGTCAGACTTTTTTCAAGTCCATTCTTCCTTGTGATTTTTCACTAGGCAAGGTGAGAAGTGAGGGAGATATCCCCGACTCCAGCCTAAATTTTTAATAACACTGGGAATACGACTGTGCAATAGACTTTTTCTAAGACCAAAATTCTAGGACTAGATAGATTTTAAACTTAACGCGGATTAAAAATAATAGGTCGCTCTTATGCAACTCTGGATGAAGTTGCGTTTCCGTAAGTTGCGTCCTTTCCTTGGAATTGAATTATATACCTACATCGCGAAAAGTACCTTTTTTGGATACCTTGTTTTTAATATTTCTTCACGGTAAATTAAGCTCTTCGTCTACGTCAGCAACAAAAATACCACGAACAAACTATAGAATTACCTTTAGTTTGGTGTAAAAATACTCATATGCGTTGTGTATCAAGTTCGCAATAAATTAACAAAGTCCAGGATCACATAATCGAAAATGCGATAGTAGGGGATATCTACTTATTTTCCACTACTCTCACTGAGCCAGAATTTGAGGTGGAAGACTCACACGAAACGCAGCACAAAGACCCTAAGAAGAAAAGTTTTCAATGAGTAGAAACCATAATGAATGCCATCTTTCAGCATCACTCACACCTTAGTACATAGCTTTTACATTATTACAGTCCTGAAAAAGATTAAGACGAAAGTAATTGCAGTTTTATATTTCTTTATCCAGCAATAAATTGTTATGGTAGACAAAAATTATACTACTATGTTACATAGTAGATATAGTTTATAGATTCCTGGTATCCCTCGTTATCCCAAAACATACGGGATGTTTTTGGAGAGGTTTCCCTCCCCTCTTTGGGCGAATGCCGGGCAATTTAAAACAAAATGAACTAAGTTATACTCCTCTCCAGCGTTGCTACCTAGCCAGAGAGCCAAACTGCAACGTACTCACAAGTAAATAAATGTAAAGGGACCAAATGTTGCTACTTAATAATAATAATCTTCCTTACGGGCAAATACCCTATTACATTTTACATCAACAATTGTAAAAAGCAAAAAATATAATAGTAAATTGAAGAAGGCTATAATATTATATAATATATACAGGATGTTTCATGCTTTTACATACATACTAAAGATATTTAAACTGTACTATTTACATAATTGAATTAAAAATTGAAAGTAATACAAATGAACTAAATGAACCTTTGCACATACCACAGTTATATGACAGCGCTACTAGTAAGCATAATTATTTCCTTCGGTTTACCAATACAATATTTACCTTCGAAATCGGCAAATAAGACAATGATGAAAGAAGAAACAAATTTACGCAGAAATACATGGACGATAGAGGGGAGAAGTCTGCTAGAATTCCTTCAATTAACTGCGGAATAATTATGTAAATAATGAAGTATTCCACTCTGTCGTTACTATATTTTGATACCGTAATGTAGTCTCACCCTAAAGTTCCGTTCGAGAATAATAGATTCTTTAAAGACACTTAAACTACTCCCGACGGATTATCCATAGAAAAAAGACCAAAAAGTAATTAAAGAGATGTGATTCGCTCGTCTGGCATAAGGATATTCGATCGTCAACTCACATCATTGCACTATTGAACGGTAAGACTAGAAACATGATCAAGTAAATCCATTTAATGTTGTTACGTGTATACAAGGTGATTCGTAAATAGCAGTATCTAAATATACATGCCCTAAATGAATTTCAATAGATGTATGCCGTAAATAAAGAACTATAAAAAAAGGTTGACCTTAAACTTCGAGAACAGGATTAATAGAGGGTAAGACTTTTCACTCTCCTCGATTTTCTTCCATATGCAAGAGGGAAACCCCTCTAAAAACCTGGTAACTCTAATCAGCTCCTAAATTTGCTGTTAGTTTCTTTAAAAAGTAGTCTTTTAAGCTATGTATCTGACGTTTAAGGCAGAATTTCAACCGTTAAAAGTAAGCTTCACAATCTTCTAAAATCAAACATTTCTCACAAAAAAAAATAACTAAAACTTCAGCAAAAATCCTCCTAAGAATAAATATTTGGTTCTCTGGAGCTTGTTGACGAAAATGCTGATTCATTTAGGGGAATTATTTCCTTCGGATACCCCATTTTAGGGGAAAATTGGCATTATTTGTCCGTTTTGGCATAAGTTTAAGCCTGTCGACTATGACTAGTTTCCGAAAGATGTGAAATTTAGTTTATCTCCTAATTTTAATTCTAAATCTTATTTACTTAGCTCAATATTTCCCCTGCAGGAATAAGCTACAAACTTTGTCCATTCCCTTATCCTGTCTTTTAAATTAACATTTTGTAAGTTGCATAAATATGATTTCTGCATTCATGTTAGACTTAGCTGAATTTCGTCGCACTTTTAGGATATCGAGCTTACTTTTATTGGTGATCATAGATTTTTGAAAGAATAATTTCTCTTAGTTTTTCTTATAGCGTACTTCCGAATTTCATCCTCATTTAGATTTTTCATATTCTCGAACAATTCTAATTTTTTCTACTATTCCTAATCCTGATTTAGCCCTCCTTTGTTTCTCTTTTTTAAATTAATGAGAAGTCTTATGGAAGAGGAGATTTTTGCACTGTAAATCTTACCCGGATGAGGATGTTATTTATTTATTCATCATTATATTATATCTTATACTCAAGTTCCTGTATTTATGTAGACAGACCATTAAGGGAAATCCTCTTTGAAGCAAAGGCCCTTAAGTTGGTAACCCTTTGCATGCCCCTGTTCAGCTGCCTCCTTCCCCTTTTCCAAGTCGGCAGAGTGGCTCAGAAATAACTTGGGGATGAAAAACCGCTCCTGACCTAAACTGGAGCAAAAAGGTAGCGGCGGAGGGGGGACCGGGATCTGTAAAGGGTTTGCGAATTTGGCAATGGTCATGTATGGCTCGAGAGCTCCTTTTCGGACTTCTTATCCTTTTCTCCACCCACCGAGGCGGATTTCCGAGAACTCTTTCGGTGATCCTTTGGAAGAGGAGGATTTGGAGGGAATAAGTTAATGTCTCAACCTCTTGTAGGTCCTCTTGTCCTTTCCTCTTCTCCTCTCCCAAACGGTTGACGCCCATAACTCCCTCTTTCCAAAAGAAATGGCTGGTTTACTTGTCGAGGAACACTTGATGACGGGAAGAAACGTCGTGGTGAGAGATAATTGACGGAATAAGTCGTTATAATCGTTATAAAGTGCCAAGGAAGAATGGACTTGAAAAAAGTTGGGCGCGCACCATCTTGCACTAGATCACCCTTACCCGTTTCCTACGTTATAAATTGTAGATGGCTTAGTAGTCAACTAAGCTCACTTATTAATATCATGATCTCGTACTTTTATCTTGAAGGAAAGTGCGGTAAATTATTAATCGGATTAGTGCTTTAAAGCATATCTGGTGGAAATTACGGGTAGTAGTAGTATTTTTAAAAAAGCTCCGACTGACTTGGTAATTTCGCACGTAATTATATAAATATAGTGCGTAATTATTTAGTTAATTGAACATGACGCCCACAATATGAGTTCGTGAAAATTTCACGGTGTTTTCTTAGCCGTTGCGAAATTTCATAATGTTACGGCTTCATCGATTGCTGACTTTATACCTGAAACAAATCAGAAACGCAATTTCCACCTTTCTGATTTGTTTCAGATGATGTTCCATAATACAGAACACTTAGAGTTTGATTTATAATTGATCGATAAAGGGAATTAATGTCTTCCAGAAATTTCACAATATCTCTAGGGGAGAGATGTAGTATCTAGAAAAAAAACTTGCGCATTAGAAGTTCTTGGACAATTCCAAGGAATGCGTAGTTTCGTGAAAAAATTGGGTCCGATTAATTGTATTAATCGTAAAAATGTTACCCATCTTAGGAATTCGATAGGAAAGGAACGTGAAAATCCACTGACTCTAATAGACAGTCCAATACATTCTCTGTATATTCGAACATAAGTCCACCTTTAAATCCAACAAATTCCCAGAAAACAGGTCGGTCCGTATGAGAGAGAAGTGTTTATAACCTGGCAAATAAAAGATGTTACTTGAGTTCTTAGCAGAACTTCCGCAAAATCTTTTCCATAGGACCGTCACGACGGTCGATACATTGAAGTAATCGAAATTGATAACCACCTTAATTTATAAATGGTGGAAATTAAAGGAAGGCAAAACGGACGTTTGAAGTAAAATTTCTACGGTCGATTTACACACTTCGTCACACGAGTATAGATGGTTATCGACTCATGGCCTATTATAATTACGACCACTCGCTCAAACGACCAATTTAATTTAGTATTTCTTGTGTGTGTATCTGCCTATAACTCAGGAACCAAAGCCTTAAAAGCTTCTTATTTGGTTTAAATGAATATTTTTACGTAATTTCATCAGTTTTATTGGCATCTGTAAACAAGACGAGTGAAACAAATATCTACGTACTTTGTAGTTCAATAACTCTTGACCTAAGTCCAAATAGGCTTACGACCGGTCGTTCCGAACGTAACCTGGTCGTGAGTTAGATGAAAGGGTTGCTTTTATTCTTGACCTTACCAAAACAAAGTCGTATACTATTATGGTCGTATATATTACAATATTTTATGGAGAATTTGTTAATGTAGTCTTATTGAGGTTATATATAAGAAGAGACTAATAAGTCTCAATCTCACCCTTAAATAAAGTTGATTTATTACTATCATTATTATTATAATTGAGGCCCACATGTGGTTGAGGCCCTTAACCAGCGCTTATTGGGCTTAATTACAAATCCACCCCTAAATATAACCCTTTTTTTTAGATCCCGTATCCCACAAACAACCTTGCAGTAAAAATATTGACAAACAATAAATAAATACAATCGTAGTTATAGTTATGCGTGCAGACTTGGAAATGACGCGAATTAGAATTAAGTCACTACGTCATGAAGCATGTATTCCGAACAAATCAAGCCCCGCTAACCATTCGAAGGAATTTTTCACGCGATGGCTCAGTTTCGCAGTGCACTCGACATTTCCATCGGCCATCTGATCCCCTCTAATGGATACTGAAAAATTTTCAGCGTCCGCCCTTGAATTCGATCTGCGTAATTTTCCTCCCAGCGTCATACGGCGGCAGCGTCTCCATCGACCTTGACCTATTAAAAAATTTAATCTCGGCGCTTTTATCCCATCCCGCTGCGTATGTGTTTTAATCCCATTGGGATGAGTGGAAGGATATCGCACTCGGAATGCAAATCCTTCGATTTCGGGAAGGAGCGACATCTGTTATGCGGAAACCTGATCGGAAATTCAGCGGATACTTGCTACTAATGTATTTCGTGCGATTGGCGCCGGGGAAAGGGTATTTGAGTGAGATGGGAGAGAGGGATGGATCTGAACGTCACGCCTGAGGGAGCGTCGGTGGGATTCGAAGTGTGTCTTGAATTACGTGGCAGGAGATGTGCTCGCAGCATAGTTTTCTGGAGGAATCTGGATGTATTTTCCTCATTCTCAAATTTTCTAGGTACGAAATTGTATGCATGGTCACGTTTGTCTGTACAAACACTGTCCCGATGTGGGTTTCGAGCCTCAACCCCTCCACCGTTAGCTTAGGAGAGGGGATGAGGTTAATTATGAAAGATGAGGAGTGAGGTTCGTGCCGTTTACCGTTTCTTGGCTAAGCTCATTAAGGGAATCCTTCGTTATTAACTAATTTTACTGTTTACTAAAGCAGTCATGTTCACGAAATTAATTACACATAAATTCATGTGAATTAGCTTATTGAAGGTTAGGACGTATACATGATAGTAAATGTGAAAATTATAAATTCAATCAACTGGTTAGTTTACTTAGTACTCGGAGCCTAAAAAGTTACTAGGATAGGTCCTACCTGTGTATGTACACACAAACAAATTGGGGTAAAATTCATATATCTCATTGCAAGACTTTTGGTACCTCTCAAACTTAGAGACAGAGCAAAAGATTATTTTAATTTTAAATATAACTGTTTTATTTTAGTTGAAAAGCTCGATAATCTGCAGCTTTTTTAGACAAATTGCAAGAACTCTGAAATTTACACCCAGGTCAAGTCTGGAGACAATATTGGCACCGAAGTGACCTCATACCGGGAGTAGGTAAAATGAAGGTAGAAATGTATGGGAGTTCTAGTGTATTTTTGCGATAAACGCTACAATAGAAATCTTCCATTACGATAAACTTCGTTTTTGTGAGGTAATGGTTTTTTATGGCAGAACACCTGAACCTCCTTTCAAAAATAAAACTTCTGCCTTATCCATCTCACCTGCATCTCCATTTCTTTCTAAGCTTAACGTTTGTTCTTCGTAAGTTATTAAAAAGTGCTTTTTTAGATTCCAGTCGCTGACTCAAAACAGCCGCAAATCACACCTTTAAAGAATACTTCTATATACACATCTCGCCTTGGTATTCCCCACAACCTTTAGCACCGTAACATTTCAGCCATCATAACCTTCGGTCAACATTCTGAAGGTACGCTCTTTAATGCCCTGTAGGGAATCTTTTATTTTGCTATTCTCTTTAATTGCCCACAGTTGGTGATTTCTGCATCTACCGTAGCCATCAATTAGGGTTGCCAACAATGTATGTAAACTGCTATGAAAAGTCAATCAAATGGTCATCATGCTGATGATTTAACTTACAAGCAGGAGAACATTCGTAGAAATATAATTTTTGGAATGTCCCAATCAATTCTGAAACGTCAGCTCACTAACTTAACATATTTTGTAGGAAATTCGCGTTAACATGACCGACACTCAGTCTACTGTGCAGGTGGGCCTAGTCCAACTCATAGGGTAGGGGGGGCAGAACTTACTGCGAGGGGAGCAATGCGTGAACAGCATTCATAGCATGACGTATAGCGGCAAACACTCCTTAAATGTTCAATTTCCTTTTATTTCTTCTCCCGCAAATGTCATCGGTCAGGTTAATGCGAATAAGCTATGCTCAGCAGTCATTGGCGATTCGCAACCCTACCATCAACTCAACAAATACTTTAGTATACATAGTTCTCAGTCTAAAGTCAAATAAACTATCTTTCTTTGCTACTTGCCAAACAATATTTTTCTCTTTACTTCATAGAAATCTTTCTTCGATCCCTTCCCTAAGTATTCCATGCTCGGTTAGCAAGTTCGATAAATGATAAAAAATTCCTCGTTTACTTTATCAATGCCGTTTCGAAGGAAATGCCGAAAAAGAAAAATTTTCGATTTACTACAACTATTGTATAAGCCGAAATTGGTTAACCCAGTTATAATTTAGCGAAAGTGACAAAGTTTTCCTTTTCTATCGTTTAATTCGTCATTCGACCGAATCTGAACGAACGAGTTAGATTTAAATCTTGAAGGAAGTATTCTAAGAGGAAAAACGTTTATTTCAGTGATGAATTTAAATGTGACGTTATCATAAATATAATAGCTAGTATCAAATAAGTACAAACGAAGAGATACTTAGTGTATACCATTCGCGTCTCATCTGAAATGAATCAATCACATCATTGATCAAATGGTTTTATTCGTCATCGCTGGCGTGCCTCTCGCGGCACACGTGCTAATGTTATTGAAGTTTGCACACGTTACTCCTTTGCCTGTGCCAAGAGTAGAGAACAAGACTGTTTTACATGCCAATGAAAAAGAGTATACTACATTCAGCTATCGCATAGTGACTGCTGGAAGTAAGGGTGAAATTAATGGCAATCTATATCCAACTCAGCAAGGGAAACGCTCGGAGGGAATTTTCCGCGGCTTAAAATTTAGGATCTCCTAAAACGGAAATTCCATTGAAATAAGGAGAGAAGGATTATGGGCTCCAATTGAAAAATTAGTATTAAGTGGATCAATAGTGAACACATCAAGTATATGGAACGCTGCCCTATATAACCGCTACCCAATCATTACCCATGTAGTTACTAGACGAACCCCATTTCGGGGTTAATTTCCCTTTTACTGAATTAAATTCATAAAACCCCCTTTTTAAAAATGTCGAATGCGGCATGAAAATATCCCTCACCATGGTTAATAATATATTATTGATATGATATAGATACACAGATTGATAAAATATCAATGTTTTAGTCTGTTTTACTAAAAGAATCATTTTGGAATAAATATTTAGTTATTAATTAGTTTAGAATTTATTTATTAATTAGTTCAGAATTTAAATATTAGTTATTAATAATTCCAAATATAAATTATTTCGAAAATAAATAAAATGATAAGCCCACATTATATTAATAAATCACAGCAGGTTCTAGGAATTTATTTTGATATTTTTATTTTTATAACAAAATCTATTGGATGAAAAGCATGCCTCGTTGCTAGTAAAATAAAATGGTGGTTTTTGGCGGTATTTAAATTCATTGGGATTAAACTCTAGGGCCCAATTGGAAGCGAAATTTAGGCTGACGAAGCTTTCGGCAAACTAATTAGACTCCAGAATAAAAAAATCTTCATTGGTCGTGGCTTCTTTGGATTATATATTTTCGTTCTAAATGCGCACATTCATTCGTGATTCATTTACGATGATAATTGCATTCATCCTGCTGTTTAAGTACTTCCGAGAATTCCAAAGACAAAAGAGCCTCTCCATAATATGGGGCAACGCTAATTGGAAGGAAGAGCACCTTAGTTACGAAAATAATTGCGCATATCCTACCACTTGAAATAGAATTGAACATTCATACGCATCATTTCTACATCCGAGCTTACTCTCATTACAACCCTTCTGTTTGTTCCAGATGAAAAAATTATTTTTTGTCACGAATTACAACACGCCAGTTATCTCCGACAGCCCATTCATATTTAATTTGCGTAAAGGAAATGTAAATTTAATTAAGCCAAATATAACTTATTTCGAGCTTTTTCATAAAGACTTCTAATTTGTTGCCTCAGAAAAAAGTGCGACATGCAGCAAAGCGTTTTTCCGGATGGCCAAATTTGTGTTTTTTTTTGAATGGTCTACAAATAGCAGTAACAATGATATTCAACTCATTATTTAATATATTTATTTATTACCCAAGGCCCCCCATTTACTGAGCAATTACAGCAGTGGGCTAAAAAAATAACAGCGGACGAACACATACAACCATTCCCTAACAAGGAAAATCCGCCAAGCCGGGATTCGAACCCGGGACCTTGGAGTTGAAGCGCTTGCACTCCGCCACGCGACTGATTTTGCATTCATTCTTAATTAAATTCACGTTTATGCAAAATACTATAAATGGCAAATCGCGACTATTATCTCTCATCAACTAATATATATTTTAAGGCTTGTACAGCAAAGATTTTCTAAAGCAGTGAACTAAAGCTTTCTCTTCATTGAAGGGCGATATTGAGACTTCCTAGTCCCTTCTTGCATATAACCGTTTGTAATTGAATATATAAAAGAAAGAAAGAGCTTTCAGGAGAAAAAAAGAAAAATCAATTAAAGAAATGAAATATTATGTGGGAAAAAATACCTAAATCTGTACTTAGGGGAAAAATTAAACCCTGCAGGAAAACGCCCGCGAGAAGGGTGGCATGAAAAACCTGCGAAAACCTACCGACAATAGCTACAAAAATTTAACAAGAAGGGAAAATAAGAAAAAGGAAACTGCCAGCAAGAAGCCTGAAAAAAACACTGAATGCACATTCATATAGAAAGTACAGAAACAGAAAAACCAGAAGATAAGATATGTTGAATTTACATGAAATAAAAATGAGTAAAACTAAAAAAAGATATACAAAGCAGCAAGGAAAAAAACAATGATATATCCAAGAACAGAGAAGTATTGCAATAATAACAAAGTAATGAGGAAAAGCTGAAAGTTCACTATGCACAAAGATANGAAAGTACAGAAACAGAAAAACCAGAAGATAAGATATGTTGAATTTACATGAAATAAAAATGAGTAAAACTAAAAAAAAAATAATAAAATGAAAGCTAGTGAAGAACCAACATGCTTACTCTATGCAGCCGAGGGTTCCAAAAACAAAGGAGCATCATCGTAATACGGCGCGACGTAACGTGGAACCACAAGGACCTCATTCACTATCTCTTCCTCAAAACCTCGCGATTGACCTCGTCAATTCATTCTATCTCGCGGCCGATCCAAAAATACCCACTGTCGCAGTCAGTCTGAATAATACGGGACGGGAGACGAGCGAAATGAAATTCCCCCGGCGATAGACTATTGCAATGCCCGGAGATGTGCTGGGCGTAAACCTGTTGGAACGTTCCCTAATCAATGCGTTGGAGAGAGAAGAATCGACTGGAAACCTCCTGCTCCTCAAGCATACCGATTACCCCTCCCCTGGAAGAGTGGCACGCTCTTCAAGATCACCGCAACCGCCGAAGCGTTTAGTGGCGCTAATTGCCGCGCTTCGTAAGTAATAACCGCGCCGGAGAATAAATACGTTTTCCGGGATGATGTCCCCCGGCCCCGCCCAGAATGAATGATGCATCGGAGCTGATTACATCGCGGATGCGCGTCCCTTTATTTTTATCCTTTAGCGAGGTATGCGACGGCTTCAGACTGCTTCCATGAGAGGGCAAGGCAGGGCGGGGAATGCCAAGGAGGATTGGCAAAGGGTTGTCGTAGAAGATATCGAAGGTTGGGTTCAAATGGCCGATGCTTTCCCTGAGACGAAAATTCCGTGGAGGAGAAAACTGCGTGGATTCTTCCTCCTGGGGTGGGGGGAGGCGGTTCACCAGGATGAACTGGGGAATAGATGGAGATGGTAATGAAGTAACGTCTCCCATTGGAGACGGGATACGCCGAGTTAAATTGATTCTTTTCGTGTGTATCAGTTGCTCCAAATGTATGGGATACCTGCTGGTACTGGGGCGACCTTGGTAGGGTACCTTATAATACTTTCTGGATACTCTTCCAATGTGTTGTATACAGCGCCCTTCTATCAGTCCGGTATCAGTTGGGGTATTACCGAATGCATTGGGTACCTGCTGGTACTAGGGCTACCCTGGTAGGGTACCTTCTGGTAGTGGTATCCAGTGCCAGAATTATTAGCTGAGGTTATTCTCATTTGCGTTATTACTGGATTTCAAGTGCTAATAATACTTTCTGGATACTCTTCGAATGTGTTGTATACCGCGCCCTTCTTAATCCAATGCGTCATCTATCTCCCACTCTCCTACAGCGGAAAATTACAATTCCTTTCCTTGCGTCGTTGTTTACTCTGCTTTGTTTATTTGTAAGATATTTGTATTTGTTCTAAGCTACTGAATTATGAGTGATGTTGAACAATAGCATTCATCTCTGTCAATTCATATTAAATGCTACGTAAAAAGTCATTTTGCTGCAAATACGTGGACATTTTCCATTCATTATATTCCGGCTCAGTGAGGAAACCAAAGGCAAACTACCTTACTCCTAATATAACCTAGCAAGCCTCATTCTCTTTACAAAGCTAATGTAGGAGTTGAGGATCAAACAGGCCTTTGGGTAGTAAACTATACAGAAAGAATATTGTTTTTTCGGGAAAAATTACTGCTTACTTATCTGGAAATGTAAACGGGTCGAATGATTTCCCGAATATATTTTACATGCAGGACGAAAACTAAGCCATGTAGTGTAATGAAGTAAGATAATACACTGCTGTTCAGCCTGTTCTGAGAGAAAACCTCGACCCCAATTCAGTACGTCATACAGCTTCCAAAACCATTACATCTATCCCCCACAGAGTCATGTGTTAGTCATTGTGATTAATTTCATGTTTTGACATGTACTGATGTATTACATGAAATTAATCACAAAATTTATCTAGTTATGAGCATAAATAACGTAAAAACGTATGATTTTTGTGTCGTTTAAATTTTAATTTCTCCTGCTTAAAATTGTTATAACTGTTTTTTCTAATGTCCTGGTATGTAGTACCATATACCATATGAAATATTTATCATTCCTCGTTTGTTACGGGTTTGAGAAAAATGTATCTTTAAATACTTATGCTACTTATATATATGAGTCATGCTGAAGAATGGCATTAATTAATGCTTTCCTTATACGGGATAGAGAAAAATGTAACTTTTACATATTTTTTCTCAGTCTTGTTCATGGCTGTGATGATATGAAAACTACTGACGTTGAGTCATGCTGAATAATGGCGTTAATTAAAGTTTCTCCTTATGCAATGTTACGAAAAGGTTTACTCATAGAATCATTGTGCTTCACCAATGTAGGCTTGTTCTTTTTTTAGCATTCTGGTGCATTCAGTGAGGAAAGCAATAGCAAAATACCTCACTCCTCATCTTTCCAAGTAAGCCTCATTTCCCTCTCCTAGCTCTTCGTAGCTGATGTTACCTAACCAACCTTCGGTCTGAATACTTAACGTACAGTTCTTTCTTAACTCTTCTCCTTACTCAGAAGTGTAATCAGCAAAGGGATTAAAAAGACAAAAAAATATGTAGAATATTATCGGAGAGGACGTTCTTTCATGGAACTCCACCGGGAATCGAAGCCAGAGACGAGACTACCAAAGGCGAACGCGTTACCCACTTTGATAGACCTTTTCCACTCATAGGATTCTAGTACAGTGAGGAAAATAAAGATACCCTTCCTCCTGATCATGCCTAGTAGTTCCGTCATGTCGCTATTTTTCAGACATGTTATTCCTTGGGTTTCAGCCGCACGGCTTCACCGTGCAAAGTTAATACACCTTTCCTCATTCCTAGTAAGGTTTATTCCTTTACCACGGATTTTCGTCAAATTTCAATAATATTGCTATCTTCACTATCTCCCAGTTTCCTTCTGTACATAAATCCAGAGGAATTTCGAATGATCTCTTCAAAATGGTTAGAATTTACCGTTTTTTTTTTTCTCCAGCTTATCTGTTTTACATCGTATTGGTAGTCTTTTAGGTATTTTATTGCATCCGAACCTGGGAAAATTCCCTCCGAGGGAAACAAATCGGGAGAAATCTTCGGAATGAGACTAACAAATGACTCACGAAGGACGTCGATACGCGTGGAGATGCGGCGCGGTCGGTAGAGACACGAATGAGGGAAAGGGCAGGACATAGTAAGGGTAAATTGGATTTTTTTGGATTGGATTGGTGACACGAATGAGGGAAAGGGCAGGACATAGTAAGGGTATGGATTTTATACGGGAGGTTTTTGGAGGGGTTTTCCTCCCGTCTTTGGGCGAATGCCGGACAGTTAGTATTGTTTTTGCACCCCCTCAACCGTTGCCACCGGGTCCCACGACCTAATCGCGACGGGTAATTCCTAAATAAATAAATAAAGTGCAATATCTTCCCTTCCGACCGTGGCGCCGAAAGAGGCTACGGCCTAATAAGGAACTAGATCTCGTGAGATGGTTTACTGTCGTCCTCCAATGAAATTCCTCATGAATAACTTCCTTCTCCACACCGAAATGAGATTTCTTCTCCCTTTTCCATCGCGGGGAAATCTTTTCTTTGGATCAAATGGATGGAGTGACCCGTGGTCGCTATTGTATCGACTTCTCGTAGTATTTTGATTCGGAGCTTAAAATTAAATAAAGCCTTCATCATGAGATTTATCAAAGGAAAGATAGTCCTGTTAAAATAGGATTGATTGGGAAGAGCACTTGAATCTATACCAGCTGGATCAACTCCGCATTTTGGGTATTATTTCTTAAGAGGGAAGGTGCTCAGACGAAAATAGAAGAACAGGAGTAGTTCTAAGGTTGGAACAGATGACGAAAGACCTTCATTAAATGAATCAGGAAAAAATTGTATAATCCTTTGTTTGGGGTTTCCTACGTTAGATCTGTGTGTCCAGTATTCATCCCGAAAGCGTGCATGAAGCCCTCTATTAGCAGCCAATAGCTTCGGAGAAGGAATGAGACTTATTAGGCGTGATTAGAGTGTCAAGGGGGTGGTTCTGAGGGTTCACCCACCCCCCTCAAAGAGAATAGAGTCAACGACTGACAACAAAATGCGAGAGGTTGGTCTCTCGCATGTATGCGATACAAACACCGGTGGAGATTTGCAGGAAATATATGAACATTTATATCTAATTTCATCTTTATTATTTAGAGCAGCAGGTTACCTGCCCCTTCATTGTAGGCAATGCAGCTTTTACTACATGAACCTAAAACCCCCATAGAAAAACTCTGGCTAGACCCCGGGGCATGATGAGGAGTGAGGTGAGGATGCCCTTATTTTCCGTGCCGAACCATAATGCTATGAGGGGAAAATTTCCATGTAATTAAGTGCAGCACAGTAGCGAATTACACTCATGATAGCATTCAATAACCGTTGATCAGGATGAATGCCATCTTCCAGTACCAGTCATACCTCAGTAGATATCATAATATCACAGTCACGAACATGAAATAAAACACATGAGGTAGGCAAGATGAGAAGTGAGGTAGTTTGCCTTTGCTATCCTCAGTACGAAAGAGTGAGGCCACTGAAGATTGTACTCGTATTAATAAAGAGTAAGAATCACTCCAAAAACCATCACAGAACACCCTTACTGCTTATATATGTACACTTTTCTCTCCATGTAACTGTATATCCTGTCGACAAAGCTCTGAGATGCTCTCATGAAGAGCGAAATACACATAAGCAGGAACTGTTTTCCTTGATGGTTTTTGGAGTGATTTTCACATCCTTACTGCACCAGAGTGCTATTAATGGAAAACTTGTTAAAAATGCTCGATAAAAAATATAATAATTCTCATTGTCAGACGTTTCTGAAGTAGAAGAATCCGAATTTTACCGTATTAATATAATTCAGAGAGGAATACGTAGTTTTGCGGAAATGCAATACATCCGAGACTTGATCAAGTCATCATTTCTTGGATTTTTCAGCGTTCAAAGCTTTCAAACGTGTCTAAACACATTTTCGGCGATGTTAACGGAGGAAGGTGCGTTAACCTACGGAATCGAGACTTATGGTTCAGGTAGGGAGGTATGCTGTCGAGGGACACGCTTATCTGAGAGTCTGGGAACCGATGTCTCCTATGAACACGCCGGATTTTTAACTAGACTCGTGTAAAGAAAGGGAGAAAAGAAGCAGATATTTGGGAGAGGGACGAAGTGGCATGGATGACATTATATAGGGGAGTAGGAATGGTAGGGTGGGTCGGATCTGCATACAATGAGGGAAATTACGGGTTCCCGTGGAGGGAAGGTCCATAGGAGGAAGAAGATGAGGAGGGGAAGACAATCGAGAGCAAGAGGGAGAGTATAAGTGAGGTTAAGAGGATGAGGAAATGGATGAGACCTTGCCTTTGGAGGACCCGTATGGAATCTCTCTCTTACTAAAAGGGAGCGAGAGATACGGGGAAGGAGGTGGAGAGTCGGATGTGCCGGATTGAGGAATCCGCAGAATTGCTACATGACTGATTTTCCTTGTCCATAAGGAATTGTTTAATCGTTGCGTGCTATAAAATATACTGCTCCCTTTGAATTTAAAGTAATAATATTTCCATAGAGAGAAGAACTATTAATTATTACTTTTATATTTCTTTATATTATAGTATTCAGGAAATTACAAATTAGTATGAAAATGTATGTATTTAAAATTATTATTATTATACAATCCTGCCGCAGGATTAAACTATGTCAGGTGGCGACGTTTCATGATTTATTCTATAACTAAGTTCCACATNTATATATTTATTTATTTATATATTTTTCAACAATCACCCCGTCCCCTAAGTACAATATTTTACGAGACTTGCAATTGAAATTTTAAACAGATACGGTTTCATAATACGATCGAACATGATTTCATTTTTACAATTTAAAAAGCTGTCTTAAATATTAAAATTACATAATATTACAATTTCACAATTTAGGCTACTATGATATACAATTATATCATTCTACAACATATAAATCTCATCTTCAATAGCATGTGAATTTAACAATCCATACAACAAATTTGTCATTTCCTTGAAAAAGCATTAATTTCATTTGTCAAAAATTAGTTATCATGTAAGATTATTCAAGGTTCCTGATAGGCCTTCACGACTACTGTAGCGGCCACGGGACCCACGAAGTCCCCAACTAATTACTGCTTGTAAATGATTGTGGTTGATGGATATATTGATATTCTGTATTAGTGTACGAAAGGATTATGAGGAAGTGGTGTATTGCGGTGTATTCAAGTGGATTTTGAAATGTACATGCTGTTGCAGATGCGATGTGTATGTTGTAGAATAATATGGTTGTAAATCATAGCTGCTTAAATTGTGAATTAGTAATCATACGCAATTGTGATATGTAAGTCATAGCTTTTTAAAATGTAAACCTTATAGTAAATTATATGCAATTGTATTATGGAATTGTAGTTGTTTAAAATTTCAATTAGTAAATTTTGTATAATGTTGTGGTTAGTGACGGGGTGGACTGACAAATGTATACATTTTTATATGTAGAACTTGAGTGTTAGAAGTTAAGTCGTAGAATGTGAATAATATAACGTAGTCACCTGGCCTAGTGTCATCCGGCGGTGAAATTATAAAATAATAACGGTAATAGTATGAAAGAGTGGTAAAGGCCACTGATGGTTATAATAGTAAAAATTAAAATACACTCCAAAAACAGTAAAAAAACACTTGTGGCTAATATGCATTTCACCCTCAATGGTAGCATCTTCAGAACTTCGGCGACAGATTAAAACTGTAAGTTTTTATCCTGTCACAGTTTTATCCTGTCGACTAAAGATGCTCTCATTGAGGGCGAAATGTATGTCAGCCGCAAGCGTTTTTTTATGGCTTTTGAAGTTTCTTTTAATTTTTACAATGATACAGAATATTAAAGATAAATGCCTCAATTGAATGCTCCATTTGAATTTCAAGTAATGACACATTTCCGTAAAAGGACGTGTTATCAAACGTTACTTTTGGAGCTCCTTATACTCATAAAAGAGTATATTAAAGTGAAAAGCCATCGAAAATAAATAACAATTAATTAATAGCTAAGTAAATAATTGTTCTCCTTCAATGCTTCATCATTTTTTAGTTATCCTCATTAATTTTTCAATTGTTTAGTTGTTGTACATGTTACATTATCACTTTAAATCGGCATTTTCAGCTGTAAGTGTTAAATAATAAAGTAACAAGTCAATCAATCAATAATTACGCAATTAATGTGTTCCCATTTCTGTTCGTTGTTTGTTCGAACGTAGAAGAGAATGAAAGGAGAGAAAATTGGGACACGGCTGTTAATGAATTAGAGGTTTAGAAACAATCCGTAAGCCAAATGAAAAAACTTCGTTCCTTTCCACGGGGACTTAAATTCGCGACCGGTTTCGTGAGCGTATTTACATCTTCAGGAATTGAAGTTACATTCTTCCTCAATTACATGAAAATAACTCTCTTCAGGAAACAAACTACCTGTGAAGAAGTACGAGGTTTTTTCATTCTGCAATGTCTTTCCACGAAGTCGCCCCTTCAAATATTGATTTCATAATCCGTAAGCCGTTATTCGGTTGATGGAATTCGCGTTTGGAGAACAAATCCGAAACTTCTCTTTTGTCTCTAAGCGCAATTTCCATCTGCCGAATAACGGCTTGCGGATTGTATTTAAACATTTGAGTAAAAGAGAATGACTTTATGTTGTCAATGTCGACAGCAGGGATAAATTTTGTGAAATTTCCTCGTTGGTTTATTGTTTGCTACCTAAGCGACGTTGCTAACAAATAGTAACGGGTAGATGAAAATATTTCGTTGCTGTTCAGAAGCAGGGCAAAACAGATAATCATCAACATCAAGTTAAATGATGGATAATTTGTGAAAATATTGCAAAATTAGTTGTATTCTAGAAAATGAATCAGTAAGAATTTCAATTCTCTTCGAAATGTATGCGTTACTTTCACGTGATATTTTTGGTAATGACAAGGAATGGAAAAGGCATTTCTGAATTCTCTGCTGTTTTGAACGCTTATCAAATATGGAAATAAACATTGAATACAAAGCACAGTGCTGCACTTAGTTACCGCAGATACTCAAAAGTGACGATCATTGCAGTGTGAATTAGTGGGAAAAAATTATGTTAAACATTATATTATATACACCCCAAATACACCGAACAATTTGGATCCGTTTGATTTTATTTAAATAAAAAGATCTTAATCTAAAAAGTGCCATGTTAAACACAACCAGTGTCATACAGAATGTCATAGAATGAAACTTTCCCTCCGGAAATCATCTATCCTGAATAAGGAATATTCCGGGTTCGAGTCCCGGTTCCGTCAGACTTTTCTCATGTCCGTTTCAAAGGGATTTATTTTACATAATAAAGTTCCTTGGAATTTTCCAAAGTACACGACTTTACGGGCAAAGTCACCTTTACCCTTTTCCTCATTTCATTACGAGTACTTATATTTATAGTATATCTATATATTTACTAAACTGTCTAACCTTTCTTATTTTGCATCTTATCAAGTTGATCTTTATTATATTTTTTATCTTATTTCTCAATGTCTGTGAACTTGTAATTTTGTTGTTTCGAGTGGATTTTCGTGAATGTAATTATCAGAATAATTTCGAAACATACTATTTACGAGATATTAATATTTTTTATGCCCATCAATAAATTCTGGAATATTCCGATGACGGACAAACTGTTGCTACTCTCACAAGCTTCTCTTTGCTGTTTCCGAGGCTCCTAAAGCTTTTATTGCAGTTTTTATAAACTTTTACGTTAATAAGTTGCCCCGCGGTGTAATAATCAGAGTTATTAAAACAACGGACGGATAAGGACAATCCAAAGCATAAAAAGAGCATTAAATACATTAATAGAAGCCATACAATTTAAAAATAGAACATTATCGATAGATGCGTAGCCAAAGGGGTGGTTTTGGGGTTTCAACCCCCCCCCCCCCTATGAGAACAAAGCTAACAATAAACCAAAACATGCGATAGGATAGTCTCTCGCTATTATGTTATACAAACACCGCTGGTGTTCAATGGGTGTACATGTCGAAATAAATCAGTTGATGTTTACATTAGATTTTTGGTAGGTATTCATGCTCCTGAATTGTAGGCAATGCTGTCCATGACTCTAAACAACACAAGGACAAATCCTGACTACACACCTAATTATCGACATATCTTAAGATACATGCATGTTTTTATGAATAGGAATTTTGTTAAATACGCATTTAACAGAATAGCGTTAGCAACGCGTACATTTTAAACTACGCCATAGATATACGCATCACTCACGAGGTATGCATCGCACCTTGTCACGAGCAATTACCAAATGAATATTTTCCGCAGCAATCAATTTCGCTTGGAAGCGCATGAAAAATGCATACAACCATTCCCCCTGACTTTAATTTCAATTTCTGAGGAATAAGTTTTACAAGATGCAGGTGCACTCTCCATATGACATCGGAACTCGTTGTTGATTCACCAATTGAGCATTCAAGTAATTCAGCGGCTGAGTCACCTCCGACGAACGTTTCTTGGCACTCGCGCCGCACATCTGGTTTATAAAATCATTTAGTGGAATTAGAATGGAATATTTTATGATTCCATTCACCCTTCGAGATGAACTCTTTATTCATTGATAATTTCCGCCGACGTTACGACGTGCGTGAGCGATATTTAAAGTTCATTAGACTTTCGCGCGACAGCGGCGGGCATTCGAACCGACCGCAGTTATGCGGAGGTTAAGTAAGTTGGGCATAAATCTGTGCGAGCAATCAATTCTTCGCATGCAGTATAGGACAATGGTTAGCGACACCGATCAGACCCGTATCAAATCAATCAGACCTAAGTCAAATAGCAAGCAGCGCTAATCAATCCTTAACGGCAGCTATTAAATCCGTCCAAATTCTTTGTCGATAGAATTCTCGTAGGAGCCCGAGCGTTGACGCCCGGCGTGACCAAATAGATGCTCCTCTGCATATGATTTTCTCTACTAAGTGCATAGAGAGATGAATTCAGTGAAGATCCATTTCAAATTGACTGATGGAAATGATGCATCAGTTTGCTTTTCGATGGGGGGATTTTTCGTACTGACAACACCGAAATTCCGGGTTCTAGTTCCGGTTGATNAATTACCGTATTTTCTGGTAAATAACACGCACCTACTAGATAACACGCATTTTAAAAATCTCTTCACTATGATAATGTATAGATAACACGCATTTCAAAAATTTCTTCTGTGATAAATGCATTGATAACGTGCATTTCAAAATTGTTATTACATCGACGAGAATGTTTTTTCACTACTGTAATATTTATGATAATTGCTCTTGTATTTTGAATGAAATTATTTGATTACGTTAACATTTGCAATATGTTGGTTGAAATAAAATTGCCCTAGTACGTATATACTCCGTGACTTCCGCGATTTATGACGTGTGTTGTTTAGTCATTTGTTTCCGAGTTCAATATTCAAGTTATTCGATGAAACGAGATTTTCCGTTGTGTATCACGCACTATTATTTTTATCATTTTTCTATATTTTTTGTACAGATAACACGCGGGTTATCTACCAGAAAATACGGCAAAAGAAGAAATGAATGAATTGACTGGGGAAATAAGTTCGAGAGAAGGATTCAAAGACAAAAGAGAATTAAAAAGCTTTGGGATTGGATTGGAGGAAGGTGTACCTATGTGTCCGTGTATTCTTGGATTTTATGCCCCTACAGCGATTTTCGAACGAAAGAATGTTTGTGAGGACATGAGAAATAACTAAAATAAATAATTTGCCCAAGGAAAAGTATTATATCACGTAAGGAAGTGCACCTAGGAAAATTGCCAAGGAAAAACGGACTAGAAAAATGTCTATTTCTGGCCGGATACATAATGGATAGAGCAACCGACCGGCAATTAAGAGATCCGGGGTCGAGTCCCGCTCCTGAGGTTTTTCATGTCCCCTTTTCTTTAGAAATAATGTGCTTTCGAATGAAATAAAATATAATAAAATACTTTATTCGGGCGTGATAGAGACTACCAAGATCATCTTACATCTAACCCTTCGTCATATGAAATTTAAAAGAGATTGAGAAAGCATGAGAGTTTGAGAAAAAGTGAGAAGAAGAAAACTACTACACCAATCAGAAAAACACCCACAAGAAGAAGAATGTGAAAACCCTGCGAAATCTAATGATAGTTAAATAACTTTTAAGGAAAAGGCAGGGTAAATTAGAACTGAAAACCAAACAAAATGGTACAGATACATTATTATATAAGCCATAAGCAACTAAAAGCTTTCGGGCCATTCCACGTGAAATCGGACAGAAATTGCCCTCTATTTTTTAAAAGTTTTGAAATTTTTTATACTTGCGTACTTCCTCGAGAAACCGATAGTGACGAAGTTTTAGCNTCGATTCCTATAGTGTAGTACTGTTATTCTACCTTATATTATTGAAAATTAGCTAAGAAAGCTATCCAATTCCTCAGTTTATCGGAAAAATGTGGCATAAACATACGCTTCGGACAAACTTTCGTGGGAGAAGCATGAGCGGAAAAAAAGATGATGAAAATCGCATTTGAATTGGTGAAAATCGCGTTTGAATTGGTGAAATTCGCGATTAACACGAAATTCGCGTATTTGCGGGAAAACCGCAGAATTCGCGTTAAAATTCGCGTTATCGCATGTGCGACTTTTGCATGTCCCTAGTGATGAAGGAATAGAAAAAGTTTTCATTTTGGGAAATTATAATATAATTGCTTCATTTTTAAAAATCAGTTGCCTCAATGTTTGGCAGCATATGATTTCTGTCCGATTTCACGTGGAATGGCCCGTACATAAAAACTTAACAGAAAAAGAACATTATGAAATACAAATTATTTCCAAAATAAGTCAGAAACGAGATAGCAATAAAAATGAGAAAATAAAAAAATGGAAATAAATAAGTACACTACCGGTGAGCAGCTTTGTCAATGTTAATTGATAGAGTTTCATTACATTTATCATAATACTAAAGAAGAAACGTCAAGGATATTTGGAAAAAAACACAACATAAAAATGTGGATATAAAGCCACCTGTCGAGATAAAGGCTTGTCAATGATTACAATATGAATAATTGGGATCGTATCAGTGATACGTAAGTGTATTTAATATCTTCTGATCGCTTTTCAGTTATAACTTCTCCTCGAATATATGAAAGCACCTGCAGTTTGAAATTATTTAATGCAGGTCTTACTTCATAAGCTACGTGTTTAGTTTGGAATAAGCATAGCTAGCTAGTATATTCCGCAATTTTCTTGCGTTGTGTCGCATAACAATTTCGTTTAATTTAAATAGCTTCTCATCGTATTTATAATTAT
>KZ308360.1:1830457-1907772 GCA_000376725.2 Ladona fulva | reverse complement strand
TAAACTTTGTTATGTCTTAATCGTATTTACTGTACTGAAAGTAATAATAATAGACTATTATTATATTTATAAAAAATATTATTATTATTATTAACTTTCATAATACAGCATTTATGAGCACTACTGAGCCAAAAGTATAAGAAAGTTATATTTTCTACATTCTTTATCAAAGGACTGAAAGATACTGCATTCATCAAGATGTCGTATCATTAACAATATACAGTATGCAAACTATAAAATGTCTTCGTTTACGTTTTAGTGCTACCGCTTCCTAATATCCCGATTACGCTCTCTCAGATCAGTAGAAGGTGCTAATAAAATAGTAAAAGAGAATACATAAAAATATTTAGAAGTAAGATGCACGCAAGGATAGAGTGTTATGGAAGAGTGCCGGTAATTAATTAGGCAAATGATGTAATTACCTCGTGAGTGAGAATAATGTGGGTAAATGCGTAAGACATAATTACGAGTACAGCAAAGTAAAGTAGCAAAGTTAACGCTGCGCATACAATATTTATTATACGTTGCAATTGTTTATTGTGCACGTTACAATTTGGCCTCCTAGCCAATAATTACGAGCATGGCAAAGCAAAGAAGCAAATTTATCATTATGCATGCAATATTTATTATTTATTGTACACGATGCAATTTGGCCAACAAGGTGACAACGTTAAAGGACAGTCTAATATACTTAATAATTCTAACGTTTCTTGGCATTCGCCCAAAGACGGGAGGGAAACCCCTTCAAAACCCTTCGTATATACCAGAGTACTCTACACTGGCATAGTAGGAAGCAGAAAGTGGGATCAAGTAGGTAATTTCTTGCAATTTCAACTACTCTATACAAGAAAACGGTTCACGGAACATTTCCGCGGTAGATGTTGATTTAAATTTTCTTTCAAAAGAACCTTAAGGGAAAGGATCGAAAATGTGTGGAAGTAACATAAGGGAAAAGAGACGGTAGAAGTTTTCAAAAATACTATATCAGGGTATACTGTGTGATGTAATGGTAGCGGTCGGAGATAAAAATTTGAAAATGAGGACGAAATTCGTCATTCTAGATGACTAACATGCAATAGACCTTTAAAAAAGATCGTAAACATGGTGCTATGAATAGAATTATTAATAAATTTGGTGTAAATCAGAGAATAACCGACCATTTCCTTAATAACATCATATATATATCTTGTTCATACCTAATTTCCAAAATAAATACTACATAATAATAACAGATTATAGCATTTTATAAACAAATTAAAATGGTATTATTATGAATTTAACTACCAATGTATATAAACCTATATCCAGATATTTAGTTATACTACACTGATTGTCCGTTTTGGCATACGAATTTTACCAACCACGAGAACCAACGAGGACCCCTTAAAGTAGACAACCCGTCTTCCATAGAAGCATTTCGCATTTTCATAACATTAAAGCTGATTACTTTCCACCAGCGTAAAAATTTACACCGAAGCGTATGTCTCAATGCACCATTTTAAATACGAGTGCACAATGATTTACAAGGAGCTGTTCAGTATAGAAGGTATACAAGAATTCATTGAAACAAGAATAATTTTAGGCGACATGCAAGGTACGTCAATCTGGTCCAATTTATTTTGGAGACTAGTTGAGTTTCTGATTCGTTAATTTCCTTCCCGTATTAAAAAATATCTTCCTACTCATCAATTACAGACGAACTGCCTTTCATTAAATTCAATTCGAAAAGCACACGGAGGCACGCAAATTTCCTTCTTGCACACCAATTTCCAACACCGAAAATGCGGATGCCAGGATTAATTAAAACCTGCATTGCGAAGAAAGGCTCCTAGAAAAGATGCGCTACTGTTGGGCAACTGTTTTCCCGGTAATGCGCGACGAAGTTCACCTGAGCCTTCATTACTCATTCTCCTGAACGTTGGAACACTCCGGAGGCTGTTAAAAGAGAAAGGCCTTTTCGCAGTTGTGTTTCGTCCCTCGCCGTCCAGGTTTACTCTGATGAGGACATCAGATAGTAAATGATAGAAGAGCGAGGTATTCTTTTATCACACGCAAACGACAGTGCCAAAGGTGAAATAAGATCTGCGCAATACAATGGCGAAGGTGTTGGCTCGGACTCCAGCCAGTCTCCGTTTGTTCATACTTGAAAGTATTTACTCGCTCGTTAAGTTATGATTTCTGCTGGAGCAAGTGAACAATTGAGGGAGAATGTTTCTCTAATGAAGGTACGGCTGAAATCAAGCCTTTGGCATATCGCCGCACAGACAACTCTTTTCGAGTTTTTCCGCATAAAGAGGAAATACTCTGGAGAATATTGCGAGATCAACCTTAACGTGTATTTCTCCCGTAATTAAGGCTCGCTGTTACTCGAGAGAGTGGTATGATGGAAAAGTAACATTCATACCACATCAATAAATATTGTTATTATTNCGAGTTGTTTTAGGACCCATATTGGCCATCTGAAGCCATCATGCATGATTTCATCAGCAGAACCACGACTAATGTGTATATGGTTTGTCAGCTCATCAACAGTCACTCGTCTGTTATCCAAATCAGAGCTCGGACTTGCTCAACCTTGGCATTAGTAGTGGATGTGGCTGGACGCTATGCTCTTTCCTCGTCCTTTTCGCTTGTTCGACAACTTTAAAATATTTAATTTGCTCCAAAGAAGTTTCAGGTTAAATCAAATTAATTTTCAAAATTCTTTCATTTCAAAGTTCTCTCTTTTGTAATAAGGATTTTTCGTTAGTCATTTACTCGTAATAACCTTATGACGGTTTTTCATAAATTTTTAATAGGTTTGAAAGCGTAAAAAGGATTTGACTTGATCTAAAATCTATTGATGATTAAAAACACTGTACGGATAAGAGAGTTAAGTTCGAGTTAAATTTCATTTGACTTCAAATGCTCCTTTATAAAACTCCTTGTTAAAAAACAAAATGTTACAATTTTTAGAGGCAGAGCCCGGTAAGCCGGGTTCGATTCCCGGCTACGGCAGACTTTTTCTCTTGACCAAGCGTTTCTGATTGCTAATGTTACCACAAGGGAATTTCTCATTGCTAATGTACCCATAACTAGGGAACCCTAGTTATGGGTACCTAGAGTTCCCGGGTTCAAGTCCCGGCTAATCGGGTTAATAGGAGAATGGATTTATATGCTCGTTCGATATCAATACTCCACCGTAAAGTTTTAGATACTCGTGGAAACGTGAAATAAATCAGTAGATTTTGTAAATCATTTCCTTAAACTTCATTTGTATCTCTCCACTTCAGATTGTTCTATTCAAAACTCGAAATAACCTGTAGGCTTTTTGAATTCTCTCTCCAATTTCTGTACTCGTTTCTTACATATTCAATAGTACCAAAAACCGATTTCGAATGGAATTACTTAACGGAGGAAGAGGCCATGACGTAAGACATAGTTTCACATTTCTGCATCGGTAAAGCAGCCTTCATTAGCCCAAACTGGATTACCGGTCGCAGCTCTCTTTCACTTTGGAAAGGCGGACAAATAACCCGCCGACGCACGAATGCAGACACGCATGGTGTTGGGTAATGAGATAACGAGATACTTGGACGTTTCGTTTTTTGGGAGCGTTGAGGTCAGTAACCCTGTTTGTCCGGGTGGGTGGCATCGCGGAGACGACAGGGAAATGTGAGAGGAGCGAAAAAGGTGGGAAGGAAAGGGGAGGCGGAGAGTATGTTTCTGGGAGTGGTAATGGCACCAGAGCCATTGGTAAACAGAGTTTTAAATACTCTGCCCTTCACAGTGCCCCCAATGTCTCTCCACTTGCTACGTTTTATAATATTTACTAGTAAACACGCGAAGCATGACGGAATTTAATTTATTTTGAAAATACATCTGTTATTGTATATATCTGGTCCATGCCATAAAATGTCAATTGTATGGCTATAGTAACTCAATATGTTTGTGACCAGTTGGTAGTTTTGAATGGAAAATATATATAATATAAAAGATAGCCCTTTCCTAAAAATCACAAACACAACCGAATACGTAGAGCTTGTATGGACGAATGTGGATGACGAGGTACAGGCAGAGTAGGATATCGCCTGGTAGGTTGAGGTACGGTGGGGACTTTTCCCCGGGACCGCTACGGTAACCGTGAAGGCCTTCAAGGAACCCTGAAAAAAATCTTGTCTGATAATGAGGGTAAATGTAAAAATATTGTTATGCATAGAAATATTGGCATTTTAAATAGTAGAATTTACTAAAAATATTTGAATGGATAGATGTACTTTTGGGTTGGGCGACGGATATATTAAGATGTTGTAATTTTGTTGCAGGGAGACGTATTTGTAGTTATGGTGTATTTTTATAACCTGAAAATGGATGTACATATCATATTGGTATTGTGTTGCTTGATGATTTTTGTTCTGTGGTGGGAGGAAATATTGTGTTATTGAAATTGGCATTGTTTATTCTTCTGCATAATTGTGTATTGTATTATTGTTATTAACACAGATTAGTAAGTTACCACCAGACTATTAGTCCATCTGTAACATAATAATAGTAATGAATGCAAAGTTTCCAAGTTATTTTAAGGTCGATAATACTAAACATAAGTTGTACCTACTCGTTCAGCATGAAAATTACCAATTTTACAGAGAATAACAGCATTTTGAATATTAAATGAAATTTAAATCTCCTTCCAGGTTTCCGCGGGTCTCATACATTAGTTTACTGAAGTGATCTTACTACGGTCGTCCTGTTTCCACATAATTCTTGAGATCTATCGCAAAAGAAAATCATAGGCGAAATTAAAGGGGTTATTATTAATTCGACAACGTACAAAAATACGAAGGTTCCACCGAGATTTGAACTCGGATCGCTGGATTCAGAGTCCAGAGTGCTAACCATTACAACATGGGACCTCCTACACGGGTTACTCCTCCAACATTCCCACATATGGGTGATAGTTTCGGTCCCTGAACCATGACTGGCCACGGTCTTCTGTAGCGAGTTAAGTTTGAATTACGTTTAATCGAATTTCTGTATCTTTCTATATTTCTGTAAAAATTCCTCTCTCATTTGCATGTTGCAATGTATTCATTTTCTGCCTCAATGTAATTAGTTAAAAGTTGCGCCAAACAACTAACTTACTCTTCACAGATTTATGCGAGTATATTAGACAGTATAAAATATGAATAAACGTATCCCGAATAAATAAATTCGAGAATGCCTTATAGATAAAATATTTCCAAGTAACTGTAAGGTCGATAATGAATGGTACTTGGTAGTATGAAAGCTCCATTACCATTCACAAAATCCTAACCGAAAGAGAGCTTCCCACAATATTCTTATTTTTAGATATCAAAATATTACCGGTATTTAAGGGGTTATGATGATTTTGAAATTATAAAAAAATAATAAAGGTCCCACAGAGATTTGAACTCGGATCGCTGGATTCAGAGTCCAGAGTGCTAACCATTACACCATGGAACCTCCTGGTATTTTGACGTACGGTTTACTTTTCCAAGTTAGTGTGACGAAAATCAAAGACTATGAAAATACCGTACAGAATCTCTTTAAACTCTAAACTAAACATTATATGTGTGTAAGGCCTTAAAGGCCTTAAGGCCAAAAGTAAGGCCTTCCGACAATCGACCTCGGCATTTGTTCCCAATTGCCGACTTTAATTTGTTGTAAAGCATGTCACTGTAAAGTTTACTGCTTACTGTTGACCCCTTTTCCAGGTAGTGTTCCAGAACTGGCCCTTATGAGTCCCAAAAATGTGTGAGCATCACTTTTTCTGTGAGGGTTGACTCTTGAATTTCTTTCTGACAGGAGATTCGGGGTGTTTCTATTTCATGCTTTGACGTTTGCTCTCTGGTTCAAAATGATGGATCGATGTTTCATCTCCAGAAATCATTCTCTTCAAAAGGACTTCACATTCGTTAGCATGACGGTCCAGTAGGAATTTACGGACTTTGAGACGATTTCGCTTGCGCTCTTCGCCGAGTTGTTTTAGGACCCATATTGGCCATCTGAAGCCATCATGCATGATTTCATCAGCAGAACCACGACTAATGTGTATATGGTTTGTCAGCTCATCAACAGTCACTCGTCTGTTATCCAAATCAGAGCTCGGACTTGCTCAACCTTGGCATTAGTAGTGGATGTGGCTGGACGCTATGCTCTTTCCTCGTCCTTTTCGCTTGTTCGACCGCTTTTAAACAGTTCAATCCACTTATAAACACCTCGCTGTGGTAAAACATTGTCCCCGTGTTGTGCTGAAAGTCATCCATTGATTTCAGCTCCGGGAACTCCTTCGGACCACAAAAAACGAATTACACAACGCAGTTTTTCTTTGGTGCAAACAGTGTGGTGCAGCCATGTTTATTTCGCAACAATGCAAAGCGTCCTGAGGCGATAACAATGAAACCTGCTATATACCAAAAGAACGATGCCATCTATTGGCTGGTGAGTGCACAATGTTGTACAGCCAACCCATAGAAGACTACAACAAAAGTGCAGATACTTTTTGACTCGTACATCCATTATCTTTGGCTTCGCAAAGCTGGTGATCGCGATTCTAAACGAATGGAATTGCCTATTCAATGCGATGAGAATATTTCGTTTTGCTTCCACGCGATTAAAATAAACTGTAAGAACGAGACTGAGAAACTAAATAGTTTTAGTATGTTTAAGGACTTACAGCATAGGCAACATATAATGTCGAGAAATGCTTTCCCACTTCCGGTTTAGGCCAAAAATAGAAAATGGAAGAAAATGAAATGTATTGGGGAAATATTGAGAGGAAATGGATTGTTGAAGGAAGGGACTGATGGAAAGATTGCGACTAAAGGGGGGAAAAATGCAATGAATGGAGAAAAAGAAAGAAATTCGGGCACGAAAATTCAGGGTTCATGTACCTACCATAGGACAGTGCGACTTGTGATGAATTAATGAAATGCAAGAAATGAAGCATGTAAAATCAGGTGGATAAAATAAGGTATATCCAGAAAAAGTCTTCTACCAAGGCATCGAACCGGAATCGAACCGAAAACCGAGACAGAAAAAGTTATTTTTGCCGGAATGAAAACCGAGAGCGGACCAAAAAATTAAAATCCTTGGAACTGAATCGAAACCGGAAATGCTTATTACTTTTCCTTCTGATTATTGACTTTCTCATCAAGCGTAACAGAGGTTATATCTAATAAACGTATAGTAATACCAGTACTGTTGAAAGTGCTTCGACAGCTTACGTTATTTCGCACGTAGGCCCCCACTGAGAATCGAAGCCGGAACCGCTTTCACAGAAGTGGAACGCGTTGCCAACTTGGCTATCCGGGAGTCCACTTAACTTATACAGCGGTGGCTTGAACTCACTTATCAACATTTAAATTCCATCAACTGAACTTATTAATTGATTCATCCAAACCAGAGGCGTACACAAGGGGGTGGTTTTGGGGGTTTAAATCCCCCCCATGGGAACAGAGCCAAATATTTAAGGAAAGCATGTGAGAGGATGGCCTCTTGCAGTTATTCCATACAAATAACAGTGGAGATTCGTAGGTTATACATGTCAAATTAAATCAGTTTCTATTTTCGTTAGATGTTAGGGGTGGTTTTGGGGGTTCAAACTCCCCCATTAGAACAGAGCCAATAATTAACGAGAATAAGCAACAGGATGGCCTCTCGCAATTATCCCATACAAACACCGCTGGGGATTATCAGGGTATACGTCTTAAAATAAATCAGTCGATATTTTCATTAGATTTTGGGCGGAAATATTCCTGCCCTTGGATTATAGGCGGTGCAGTGTTTACCTCATGGCTCTAAATCCCCCCTTTCCCCAAATAACAAATCCTGTCTACGCCCCTGATCCCACCCATTATGGTTTTACTATAAAATTTAGCTAAAAGAAATTATATAAATACATAAGGGTCGCGTATAACGTTGCCCAGGGGTTATTTTCCCGGAATATAAATAGCACAGCGAAACTGAAACATATCCGGCAATCGTAATTTTCGTTGAATCGGAGCAAAAACAGGAACGAAATTACTTCTCATGTTTCGAAGCCCTGCTCATTACCCCGGTTTCATGCACCTACATCATTAGTTTTGCTCTTCTTGGGGTCTTGCGATAGATGATTCACGGAGATCTCAGATTGGTAGTATCTTATCTATATCGTGTGTCAGTCTATTATTCTCATGTTGGAGAACTTTTCAGAACATTAATCTTAAAATTTTTCAAATCTTCGCGAGTTCTCTTGCAGCGGAACTTTTCTATTCAGCAATTTCTTTATTTATTCCTCGATCTACTTCCTCTAATCAACAGTTTTTTTTTATCTCAAAAAGTTTTTGTAACATTATTCTCAACATTTTGCTTAAGATGTAGCTGTGGGTACTCAAAATTCCGCAGGAATGACTCTGCAAGATAATGAAACCTTTTCATTGTGCCGAGGGAATAAAACCGGTGGAATTCATTACAGTCCATGTAATTAAGTTTTCTCTATTCATAACGGAGAAGAGCAAAAAAAGACGCGTTATCAAAATAGAGCCCGCTTGCCGCTGTTGTTGAGCAATTTACTAACATTCAATTGAGTATGGAAAATTCTTTCTACTCTTCTCTCCGTTCTGATTCCGCCACATGTGAAACGTTTTTTTTTTGAAATTCGAGGGGGTAAAAGGGACTCGTTGTGTATACGAAAGTGCTTGGTTTTTGAGTCAGCCTTCAACGAAGGTGATCTCTCGAAAGAATACGAAAACATTAAGGGTTAGATTTAAGATGGGGCTAAGAAGTCTTAATCTCGCCTTTCAATAGAGACGACTTATTATTATTATTATAAGACATAGACGAGGAAATGCTAGGAGGAGAACCTTTAAAGAGCCACATGCTAGCAACTAGAGGGGCAGAAATCCCTACTGCACGGGTTTTATTGTAGCATTACTTACTTAGAGAAACGTTATATTTTATGCAAATAGCGATTGTGAATAGGGAAAAAATCAGGTGGTAGTCATTACCAGGGGGAAAATGAAAAACGATAAAACCCTGCCCGGTATTCACCCAAGTCAGAAAGGGAACCGCTTTCAAAACTCCTAAAGGCAGTATGCTACACAATTCAGTAACAAAGATTGCACACAATTCAGTAACAAAGATTGCAGATTAAATATCCAAATTTAAACAGTAATTCACAAAATAGAAAATAAAGTTAACAACATTTTAATTACTATTATCTTTATTGATCACTAGTAATTTTTGCCTGATTTCCCCTGTTCTAATACATTTTATCTGTTTGATGGCTGTGTAGCCAAAACCGGTCGTGATAATGAACATGCGGATATTACAAGGTTTTCTTTATTACTTCAGAAATTCTTTCCTGGAATTCTGGCGAGATAAAATAGAATTTATTATTAATCAGTATTATCACTGTATTTAATATAACATTTACAATAATTTCATGAAAGTTAATTTGAAATACAGTTTAGTAAAAGGAGGTTCCCTTTATTTGTCCCATAAATTCGCATAATCGTTGGCAAAAAAACCTGGCCCATGGGGGGATCGAACCCACGACCTTCGCGTTATTAGCACGACGCTCTATCCAACTGAGCTAATGGGCCACACGTTTCCCAGTTGTTCGTAGTAATGGTCCATCATGAGAGAAAAATAAAATAAAGTCTTTAGATGGAACCAGATTTATTTTCTCGACCCTGGTGTTGAAAACGTCATCGTGAGGTGAGAGAAGATGATTAGAGAAGAAATACTCTGGTAGATTCCTCTCTTATAAATGATAGGCACAAAGTCTCAGATGATAACGCCAAGCGGAGAAGCCTGTAGCGTAGAGACATGAATTGTAATAATAAACCTACGTAACACCGAGTAAAAGTTATGGTTAAAACGTCTTCCTTGAGAGAGACTTGCCCTAAAAAAGTTGCCCACGAAGACCATGGACGGAAAATTGAAAATATTACGGAGGATAGATTTTTCCTAGTATTTTCATCCCAGCATCCACATTTTTAAAACAACTTCTGAGGTATACTCACAACAAATTCTGAATTTAATCCTTCTTAATCCCTTCACCTCTAGCTTCAAATCCTAGTTCATCCGAATGAAAAGTTTACTCTCTCTTTATTAACAAATATCTCTACTTACATTTCACCTATAACAACATATGTAATCAACATGGTTGGGCCTTACTTCGTGGAACACCATTTAATAAATGAGAAACAATGGACTTCGTGTTTTCCACACGATATTATTGACCGACAGGTTTCGGCCTTCCAGCCATCATCAGGTCAAAATCGTGTGGAAATTACGAAGTATGTACATCGTTTCTCATTTATTATATCAACAAATATCACTTTTGCGTAACGTCGCATTAGTTGCGATTTTCTCATGATCGTCAACTACTATTATCACAAGTGGAACATCCTTTATAAATACTTTTATATATTACAAATTATAATGAACTGAAGAAGCCTTGACCTTAATGAATTCCATTACGCGGTACAAAAATAGTGTAACAATTCCATTTACAAGTACTAGAGTGGAATTGTTACAGAGTAATATTTCTGTACCCCTTATTACAAATTACGTACAATGAATCTTTTTTAAACAATTGACGTGAAGAGGCACAGTTTTTAACTAAACAAAGAATATTAAAATAAGAATATTGAAGAGAATGAGAATAGTTGTACTTTTTCCACAATATATTTATTATTAAAGACAGACAATAAAAACTCACGAATATAGTAGTTTCGGCGAATGATCGCCATTATCAAGTAACTTGATTGTTTGTCTTTAATAATAAATATATTGTGGAAAAAGTGCAATTATTCTCATTCTCTTCATGATTTATTTCCACAAAACATCGCCATCAACTGCGAATTTAAAAAATAAGAGTAATTAACATCAAGTTAGTTTCTCTAACCAGACTTAGATTTCACTTCCGTTTTAAATTGAGGTTTTCCAGGGCGCAAGGCATAGCGAAAAAAGCTTACGTTCTTCCTCTTCCTGACATTCCATCCTATTTCATTGGGTGTTCTTGTTCCATTTCCTAAAAATCTATCGCACTCCTTAGAATTTTTCCGCCATTTATGAACAGTTTAAAATGAGTTTATGCACATGAATTGACCGTTTTAATTTACGAAGAGGGACAGGCCATTCCTTAGTTTCAAACACTGCATTTATAATAGCATGGTATTAGTAAAACAAGGAGAGCTGGGGAAGACAATGAACAAGTAATGGAAGAAAAAGCAACTACCCCTTACGGTTAAGATAACTCCGCATCCTCCAAGGTGATTTATTTCCCTGAGTGACGCTTTAATAAAATGTCTCTCCTGGGACTCAAGCCCTAAATCTGTTGAATTTGAGATGGGAATATGTGGTCATCTCGCTAATCTCGGACGGAATCATCTTGTAAATATACAGAGGTGCGACAATCGTTATTCATATTAATCAGATTAGCTGTGGAGTGTCGAGGGATGAAGCAAGCGGCGTCTCTTGCGGTAGTAGAACTAGCACAAGGGCCAGGTTTCGTAGTTAATGCAGAGAAATTAGGGCGGGAATTTGCGGGGGATAGCTTTGAAATAGTGTGGTACCACGGATGGAACACTCAGGTAGGGAGGAGGGAATACGAGGTAAGTATAGCTGGCCTGATTCGAGGCGAGTTTAGGGCGAATGTGATAATAGAAGAATTTTAACATTTTACGAAGTATACATTTGATCGAGTTACGTAGTGAAGTTATTTCAGCATCAATAAGGGGCCTTAGTTTCTATATTACTGTGCTAAATACGGTGATACACTGACGAATGTAATTCGTTCTGGTACCGAATTCATTAGCGGAAGAGCTATTTCCCATAAGCTGTTCTTAATATCAACAACAACAAAAACAATGATAATAATCAAGACCTGGAAACAAAATTTTAAGGATCTGGAGTATGAAAAAGTAATTGAGATGAGATGATGAAAAATTGAAATGAGACCTATGGTGTTATCTGCCACTGGTATAATCCCACGGCAACTCTTCAAATACTTTAAATATTTTAAGTTAAAACAGTCACATATTCGTTTAAATTCAAAAGACAGTTATTACTTCAAAATGCTACGTTGTCAGAAAATTTTAAATTTTCGAATAGTTATTATACAGTTAAAATTAATTTTTCAGGGAGTAATTGGTATTTATACCCTACAGCTGAATCCAACAGTGCTGAGAAAGAAAAGAATTCAATAATAATAACAGCATAGTAGTTGTTGAAAGTACTTCGACAGCTGAGGTCATTTCGCACGTTAGCCCCCACCGGGAATCGAACCCGGGTCCGCTTTCACCGAATAATAGCAATAGCAATAATAATAACAGCAACAACAGTAACTCTTTTGATGGAAACAAGAAGATGATTCCCGTATCGTTTATTTAAAAATCATTACTATTGACTAACACACACAACCATTCCCTAACCAGAAAAATCCCGTCCCGGGACCGAAGTCCCGAACCGTTGGGTTCTAAGATTTATCGTTGAAAAACGTTGAGAAACATCATCGGTAGCTCTTAAACCCCTCATCATTCTTGACTTACTACTAACTCAAATAAAAAAGGATCATATGATAAATAAGTCAATGAGGCACTGCAATAATATTTCCTTATTAATTTAATCTATCGTAGAATTAAAGTATTGCTGACAATGCAGAAAAAGAGAAGTGACGTCAAGCCGACAGGTTTAATCCTCAAAATGCTGGGTAAGCATAAATGCAATTAGAAGCCAAATTAAGGAAACTGAATTATATCGGTCGAATGGTTTTTAACGAGAAATTAAAGCAATAGAGGAAGCAAAGGAAGGATATCTCTAATTTCTGGTTTTGTCATCAGGGGAGTAAAAGAATAGAACATGTCGCCTAATGAGGTCTTCAAGCACTTTCTGAAAATGTGAATAATTCTAAATTTCCAGGAAGTACAAGCTCAAAATAAATAAATATATAATGGTCAGTAGCTAAAAGAGAGAAGAAAATTTTCAGATAATTCTAGGAAAGGATAAATTCGAGCAGGTCGAGGAATTCGGCTAATTGGTTAGCAGTGGAGGTAGCAAGAGAAGAGAGGTAATTAAAGCAAAGAGCCTTCTCCGAATAAAAAACAGTTACTGAAAGCAAATTATGTAAGCTAGGATATCAGGGAAAGGTTTATAAAAACTACATATAGAGTATCCCTTAACAGAAGCAGAAAGAGACGATAAGAGGCAATGGATGTGGTGCGTTCAAGTTCAAAGGTCTCCAATTTTTTCTGAAAAAGTACTTGCTCCAGAATAGTGCAACTTCTGTTACACTTCTGTCCTGAAAATTGTAACCCCTAGCCATGATTCCATGGCTGATTCTTTAGGGGTGTTTTTCCCTCTGAATCGCTGGAAAATCTAGTTGCTTTCAAGTTATAATATTTTTTAAGCATTCAAAGTAAGTAGAAAAATGCGGTTGCTTTAAGAAGACGTGGCCTGAAGATTTTAGTTTAAAATCTATTTCTGAAATTGTATAGATGGTAGCACCATGTCGAACGTAAAAAAGGAGACTTTAGATCTTGAACGCACCTCGATTTCCCAGCAGTTTTCCAGGGTGGAAAACACACCCCTAAAGAAGCGTTCTCAGCAGCCATGGAGTCATAGCGACGGCATTGCGGAAAATGTTGTAGTCTTCATGGAGGTTACGTCGAGAAGTAAGTTCCAAATTTCCGAGACAAGTACGTACTTTTTCAGAGAATAATTTGGAAGCAAAATCTTACAGCTTGAAAACATCTCGTACATATTAATGATGAAAGTAAAATGGACAGAGAGAGTCATTAATGATGAAGACTTTCAAAGAGCAAACAGTGAGAAGCTAGTTTAGTTTTCCTCTCTCTAAACTCGAGAATCCATAATAATAAATCCGATAGTGGGTTAGATTATGTGGGGCAGGTAGAGGTTAGGAATTAGGGCTACCTGGAGAATTCCAACGAATCTTCATTTTATATAGGAAGTGATGTAAACTATTGGCAGCGGAGTAATTGTAAAGATTCATATTATTGAGGTAGATGGCAAAATACTGCATAAGAGTGAGCCTTGAGTGTAGTGTACGTGTTGTAATTTGTATCGTGTGTTTTAAAATTACGTAGATACGTAATTCGTAATCATCTGAAAATGTAGCAAGATTTAATACAATATTCATGAGAGTATTGTATTATACTGTCGTAGAGGAAAATGTGCCACAAGAGAAAAATGGGGAATTTAGGTATTTATAAGTAAGAACAGCAAGAAGTATTTCTTTTGTATGAACGATTGTGTTTCACTCAAGTTCGCTCTTCATTACCGTTCATTTGCTATGATTAACTTCTTTCCTTGGTTTCAGTGTACAATAGAGAGCCTGAATGAATATTTTATCTTTTCCCTGGCTCATATTTCCATCTTCACAAGACCTTTAGCTCCATAGGTTGTTGACACACCAGGAAATTATTTTGTAATTTTATGTCCAAAAGAGTTGTAACATTCCTTTTACTGCGAGCAAGATCCCCTTTGTATTTTCAGATGAATAAAGTAATGTTCCGCGAGCAAATTTCTCGCATTTCTGTTTATTAGTTCCGCGTTGAACTCGGAATATATTCCGTGAGCCGGAAATTGGACGCTAGAGGCACAAAAATAATTTGTTTTGAAAGTTTTAATCTGCAGGTGAACAGTTTTTCCCTGTGGAAACAGTGGAATTCCCTGGGATAATTCGGTTTAATACCCATTTAATCCGGATTCGCAGAAGAGAAATTTATTATTCGCAGAAATGAAAAAATTCAACGCGTTACTTTTATCTCAGAACCGCTGCTTCGCTCTAGCGTTCAAATTAAGGAAAGCTGGATGAGTAACGATGTAGGCTAGAAGGATATTTATTAAAATTCTTATACTTCGGTGCAGCTCGAAGCTATATTCTTGTTGAGATGATCAGAAATGAGTGAATTTCCCAGGTAAATTTTTAATCCAACCTTTTTCCATATTTAAGCGGGAAATTAGGCCGAGAATACTTTTCGTTTATTTGCTTGTACATGTTCATGTAAACTCCGCCATCCTTCGTTAATTTATAATTCGCCTTTGTTTCGCCAAAGTTAGTTATGTGTTCAGAATACCTTAAGTTTTCGACGTGGCCTTGGTGAAAAATGGAATTATCACAAAAGTTACAATTTATTCAGAGGTCAAAAGATGAACAAGCAAATAACAGTTTGCTTGTCCACCAAAAAGAGCATTGCGTTTTTTTAATATAGCGTTACGTACAGCCATAATATCACCTATGAGAAGCGGTGTAAGAGGGAAATTGTTACTGAGCGATTTTCAAAAGCTCCTGTTGTCTATTTTATGAGGGGGAATCATAATCGCTGAATTTGCCAATAAACTTGCAATGAAGACAGTTACTTGTTCGCTAACATAAGGGCGTTTGAAACTGAAAAACTTTTTCGCAACTCTGGAACGATTAATAATAATTATAATACGGTGTTATTTTTACCATTAACAAAATGTACGATGCATGTGAAAATATAATGAATTTCTGCATATGAAAATGTTATAAAATATACCTATCTCGATCTCCTGGAGCCATTTTCATTCACTTTTGGCGAAAGGAATGGACTGGAAATGCTGTGGAAATGGATTTAATTGAATTTCCTACGGAAAGTCGTTGAAAGTTAAGAAGTAGAATTGGATGGAAGGAAAAAGTTTTCCCTTTAAAATTGTTATATCAGTTATATACTTTTCCAGTTTTAGGCTAACCTCCCTGTCAGTTTTTTTTCATGAAACGTGACTCCCATTTACTTTCAACGATCGCGTCATTATTAATGCACCATATAGTAGATAATCTTGGGAAACATCAACAATAAAATCTAACCAATAGCTCTGAAGATCATAATAAAGTGGAAGTTGTTAGATAAAGCTGTAGAAGTGAGTTTGAATCCCGGTCACGTCGATATTTTTCAATTCTCTTTATCCCTGTGTTTAAAGGCGAACACCTAAGGTTGCCAACTCAAAAAGAATTGACTCTGGGGGATGTCAATTCCAAGATAAATGAATTTCCGGGAACTTCGGGAAACTATTTAAAGCATAACTTTAACTACATAAAATATGTATTTTTCGTTCATGAACAGCATAAATGAGTTATTTGGTCACGATTAGGCTCTACCCAGAGATATGATTACGGACGATTTAAAGCGATTACCGTACCATCATCAAAGAAATTAGCTGATACCATTATACAAAGAAAATACTTTCAAATATCTCGAGAGAGAAGTATCATATAGATTACCCGGGAGGACTTCTGGCGTAAGACTATAAAAGAAAATAAGTCGCGAAAATTTGTGAAAGTCGGTAAATTACAGTACGAATTAAAAGGCGAGGCTAGTTGAATAAAAGCAGAAAATGGTCTGAATCCGGGAGATTTTACAAATAATTGTCCTATTCCGGGAGTATCCCGGTAAACGCGGGAGAGTTGGCTATCCTACGAAGCAAACCCTATGCGTTTAAAGCATTATTGATTTTCTACTATGTATTAGATTAAGTGATATCTAAATATATGTACCTATCATTGTTTCTCTTGAAAGATAATTCATTTTCATTTCATGAGTTTTCTTCCTTTCGGTAGGTTCATTTGCTCTAATGTTCTCCACTAGTCACCAATTCCTTTACCTCCTGGTAACTCACCCCACCCTTTACGTCTTCTAACAACTTCTGTCTCTGCTTTCCCATCTGCTTTTTCTTCTTGCATTCATCCCTCAATAAGATTCTTTAGCAATCCCTCTCCCCTCAATATTTGGTCCACCCATTTCCTCTGTTGACGTTTAATTACTCCGACTAAAACCCTCTCTTCCCCAACCATCTCTAGTACCTCTGTGTTTGTTTTTCTATCAACTCAACTTACTATTTCCATTCTACGTCATACCCACATCTCAAATGCGTCCAATCTGGTGGTTTCTTCTTTTCGTAAGGTCGACGTTTCACACCCATATAGCAAAACACTCTACAACAAGGATTTTACCAATCTTTTCCTGATTCCTTTATCAAGACTTCTAGTCATCAGTCCTCTTCGTTTCACGAAAGCTTCCTTGGCCAATGCTATTCTTTTTCGAACCTCATCTTTACACCTCCCATCCCAAGACAGTAAACTTCTCAAGTCAGAGAAATTATCTACCTCTTCTTGTTGTTCACCATCTACTCTGATCGTTAACTTGATAGATAATTCAAAGAAACATAAAGTTTTATTGATTTAATAGCATGAATCCCACTCAATAGTGCATGAACAACGTAGATCAGGTAGAATTATTTGACCCTGCTTCGTGAAACGCCAGAGTTTACTTCCATTTTCAGGTAAAGAAGGGTTATAAAACCTGAAAACGACTGCGAAGCCGAAACCTATCGTTTACGTAAAATGTTGCGAAAAATACGTTGCCCTGTTTTCATTCATTGATAACATTAATTAGGCCGAGTCCAAAAAAGCGAGACTACTATTTTCCATAGCCGAAAAATTAATTAGCAGTGAAACAAAATCCACTACTTCGACGTCGACTTTGTGGTAGCTCTTCATGATCAAAGAGGAATAACAACTTGTATACGTTACCACAAGATTTAACACAGAAGACCTAGGTTTCACTGCGTAGCGTCATATCAGGTATCATCATTAGGCGAGGATCATCATTTTACGCTTCGAAATATAGGTCGTGTGTATTAAATCCTGTGGTAACGTGTATATCGTAAGTTGCTCTTTTTCATCATTAGCTGTGTTAAACGTTAGCCGAAACGACACCCATTGGCGCACCCAGCGATATCTTCTTGGCTGACGAGTAACAGGGGTCAGTGCTGTAATCCTATGTGAGGCTGCGAAAATACATGAGGAAAAGCATGAAGGCCTTCAAAGACGGGCAACATATCTGAATTCAAAGGAACGTGGTAGATTCATTACACGGTATGATAATAGAAATACGCTCTTTAATCTATTCTGGGATGTCGGAGCACCGCAAAAAAATGGAGTGCGCCAACTTTCTACATCGTCTCCAGACGGGGGAACAAAAATTCGCTCTGTCCGCCCCTTTATTTTTAGGTTTTAATTTTCCTGATACGTAGTCTCCTCGCAACGGCTGCGTCGGGGATGAAGGACGGGACAAAAAGTTGGGGATAATTTTGGAGGCGCGAAACACAGGGATAAGAGGGGATGAGAGTGCGGGCGTTTACCACTTCGCTGCTCCTCCACCACAAAGAGAGTTTGAGTGCTGATATCGCCTTACTCCCACTCTACGGGCCAACACCTCGAGCAAGGGGCCCCCGAATGTCAGCGTCACGCGATCCCCCTGATACTACACGTCACACAGCGTTCTCTCACCTGTCTCCAGCATCTCGGGAAACATTTATCGACAGGCGTTCGATGGAAGCTGCTCGAGAATGCGTGCAGCGAGAAGTTTGCGGGTGTAAGAGGCGTATATAATGGTCGCTGCCGTCCCCGAAATTTGTAAATGTTTCGAAACATCGACCGCACCCGTGAGAGTGAGAAACAAGAGGTTACATGCAATCGGAGGAGGTATAGTTCCCGCAGAAATGGACCAACATCATGTTGGTGGCAGAATGTCACGTCTCTTTCAATGTAACCGGGTTCAAGAAACCGTGCTCCTGGATATTTTGCTCTCCCTCGTCAGTGAAATAAAAATGTTTGTCGTGCTTTTTTTCGATTTAAACACAGATATACATTTTCTTACGAGTTCCTTACTACACATAGCCAAGTGGGCCACGCGTTCGACTTAGGTGAAAGCGGTTCCGGGTTCGATTCCCGGTGGGGGCTTACGTGCGAAATGACCTAAGCTGTCGAAGCACTTTTAACAATACTACTACTAATACTCCTTATTATAAAACTCTTGAATGATAGGTCCACACGTGAATATGAGTACTTATATCCCTGTATTACTTCGTTATACTACGGCATACATAGATGGCATAAGGCATAGTATAGATATGCATTTAACCCCGATTTGTAATACTTTCCCAATAGTTACATTAAAATTACTCCAGTAAATACATCATCTGATATCACTGAATTTTCTGCTTAAAGTAAAAATTTATGATTTTCTCTACTGGAATGTGTAGATGCATCACTATTTTAATCTATAAAAATGCCAAATAAGTTTTCCGAACAAATATCGTTAAGACCATATATTCTATTTAAAGCGGTAAACAATATGAAATATTTCCATTTTTATCTAATTCTACCTACTGAATTATACAGCCGTCAAGAACATTATAGTCAATATTTGATCAGGTATGCGGAATATGTGGAAAGAAAAGCATATACTTTGAAATTAAAAGATCAATTTCGTGATAGTTCGATCAAATGTGGACATCTTCAATTTTAAGTAATCCTCTATTCAGATGTTCATTAATGAGTTCTTTCTTTAAAGCTTCTTATAATTTTTGTTAAAGCGTAAATTTCATTTTGTAATTCGTCATCATATCTTCCTTCTCTGCTAGCATTCCTTTATAAAATATCTTGCCTTCACTATCTAGTGTTGATGATTGCATTCGCTTGTTACAAATTTATATTCTTATACCGAAACTTGGGTTTCTGGTGCTCTATCTTTATGAATGGAACATTTTGCATTAGTATTTTGATGCTGAATAGAGAATAATGTATATTCTCTACACTACCCGAGGTTTCAAAGCGACGATTTATACAGGCAACAACAGTTTGGACAGCATTTCAGCTTGCGATTTCAGATCAAGTGAATAATGTATGTAGAAAGTGTACCCAAGGATAGTTAGAAGTGAAAAACACCGACATAACTGGGACTCGAACCAAGGTCTGTCACATTCCAGGCAAGTATACCTGCCCGCAATGTTGGGGATTTGGGTTCGATTCCCATGCAGTCATAAATTTCTAACTTTTAGTCATGTCGCAATTTTTACTTCTGTTCATCCATGGTTTTTAAGACGCACGCTTCCCCGTGCTAAATAAATCACTTCTCCCACAAACTTGTATCCTTCATTTAGTTTTGTCTCAGCTTTGAATGTGAATTCATTCATGAATGTGAACATATGAAAGCTGCAGAGGTACGAGTGACAATGAAATTATATTCACCGTAGTCAATCGTTGGTTGCTATGGATGGAACTGTCCCTAAGAATATTGTGATACTTTTACATGGCCCTGTACCATTCATAGTATTCTAATTCATTGAGGAAAGAAAGTGCAAAAAACCTCACCATCATCTCGGTCATAAAATTCCCTTCCTGGGCGAACGGTGGAGGTAACGAGGATCCAACCACCCATCAGGCTGATGACTTAGTAGAGAGGCGCTGTAATGTTATTGGACAGGCTTTGTAAATTTAGTTAGGTTTTAATGTGCTTTTTTTGAAATCAGGTACCGCATAAATTCTCGAACACGTTTTCATGGCAAGATTTAACTAAAACTGTTCTCATAAGTTTCTAGAGTTCTAACTTTAGAAATTCTTATTTAACGCGGTTATTTTCAACTATGAAATTGTCCCTCCTTCATCCTGCCGAGTTTTTTCAGTTGCATTATCACCCTGGCATAAATTAGCTAGTATTTTATTATCTGGACTTGCAATATAAATAAAGTCTTTGAAATTTCTTCTTCCAGGTATAAAAATAGATTAAACTCGGATAAAATACGATTTTTCTCCGTGCGAAAGCACACACAAAAACTTACCTCAACTCTTTGCGGAGTGACACCGCTTTCTTTTAAATATCCCAACTCCGTCATACAATAGCATGAGGAAACGTGCAGCGAGTGGTTGAAGTTCTAATGACCCATTCATGTAACTATAACATAGTTACGATCCTCCCTCTGGAAAGACCACTTGTCAAAGCTTTCAAAATTTAGCAGCTTTTAGTGCGTGCATTAAAGGCACTCACGGTTGATATGTAGGTCACGTACCACAAAGGAACGCTTCCATTAAAAAATCGGAGCATTTATTTACGCGACTATGAAGACTAACGCAAAAAAATTATAAACGCGCGCGGCAAAGTTATGCTTTAACTCGCTCCGCTTTTGTTGATGAGCGAAGCCGGAAGTTTGAAATGATCGCTGACTTCCCGTGCTAGGAGAGCTAAATGCTCGAATTCGTTTAAAAACATTTCCGGGATGGAAAATTTTTTCAGCGTAGTCCATCTATAGAAGTTTGATTCGCCCATTTTCATGTTGCGAAATTTTTAATATTCCCACAAGTGGAAATCAGAGCTCGGCACACAAAGGATACTGTGGGCGAATTTATAGGTTATCTTTATTTTTAGTTTATGTTTTGAGTATGTTTTACGGTCACATTAGCCGCAAAGTTTTCAATTTTTCGCTCATTTTGAAGTGTCTTGTTTGATATCCCTAGTAATTCTAATAAATCTAAACTATCGGTTCTTGAACGTCGGCTGTTTAGCTGTTTAGCCCCTTTAGCTGTTTCGAGGACCCCCAAAATGTTGTGCTTTCACATACACACAGAGATTTTATTTAGATTTCACAAAGTACGAAAAAGATACAACAAACTGCATTAAACTGAATATCACAGTAAAAATACATAACTACATAATATAATAGCATAACTACATAAAACAGCGAGGTTTAACGCTACATTAATTAGGACAAACACTCATATTCACGGACCGCTGCGGTCCTTAGTTTAGGAAGTGCTGATCTACACTCGTGTATTAAAAATATCTTCCACGTGAAATCAAAATTAAATAACTTGGATGAGTTTAAATGTTTATTACGAGTTTGAATTATGTTTTGTTTTAATTTTGCGCCTTATGATTTAGTTGTATTCGGTTGCTGTTGTTTTAAGAATAACTCTTATTCTACTGTGTAATAACTTAAGAGATTAAGGGCAATGGGGATTTGTAAGGGATAATCTCGTCATAGGAGCTGAATTTCACAATTTTAATCCTTAGTACTCCCATATTTTAGTCATTCTGCTACCGTTAATCCGTATCATACGTCCAAAGAAAGGTGAAGCATCCCTTACCTACTAGTACTGCTACCTTACTTTCAGTCAACATTCATTATTGCCCAGAGATTACTGATGCTCTCTTCCTCCTTTTCTATTACGCACTCTCCTCGTGTAATAAAAGTGAATAAGACGGTAAGAAAATCGTTGTCGAAAAAAATGTCGCGGAAGTTGTCCTACACTTAGAGTGACAGGATTCCAGGGTGCTAAAAAACGGACGATAGGATGTCCTCTGGAGTTAAGGGATTGTAAGATTCAGTTGAATGAATTGTGAACCCCAGTTCAATGCGTAAACGGAAATATGTGGCATGTATAATACCTGAGAAAGAGCTAAGATCGTTGGGCCGGATACATGTCTTACCAAATTACTCATTGGATTAATTTTAAAGAAAATACAGGTGGAAGTAGCTCTGATAACGGTTTCAGGAAATCAATTAAGTTTGCTATAGTATTTCTAATTTTCTTTCGTCCAAGAAAGCAAGGCATTTCAGTACCTGTGCGGGAATAGGGGGAAGACAGTTCAAAATCTGGGACTGTCCCGCCTGTATCAGAAAGTCCCGTCATCTAGTCATAACCACTCTTGCATCCAACCGTAATCGAACCCAGGACTACTTACCGATTAAGTTATGAGATATCAGTTAGCCATCAGTTAAGTTGAAGTTTATTTCTAAGGAAATAAAAAAGGGGAGAGAACCTATTGATTGGTAAATTACAAAGCGAAAATATTGTATCCAACTAAGGTTAAACGAATAAATTAGCAGTGTAAATTATCATGACATCAGCTCATTTTCTTGCAATTTCCAAGAATATCGCCAAACACCTGCACATATTCTCGTGTTGTGTGATGGGTTTGCACCTTCTGAAACAACGCATAACGGGTCATCGTTAAGGCATACCTGAGTAGCTATGATGAATATCAAAATAAATGGCGACGCTTTAGTAATGACGCCAGTTTGTCTTCAGCTGCGGTACGTGCCTCATCTTCCAACGAGGGAATCCTCGCGCGACACTTGATTGACTAGGAAAATCCCATTGGACGTTTCTCTTGCGTCATTTGACGGTCGCATCCGATGTCGCGTCAAATGGGGCGATGTATTTGTAATGATGACGATTATGGCACGGCTGTGATGAGACTTGGGCGATGATCTCAGAATTGTTTTATCATGTTCGAGCGTATTCAAGAGGTAAGCTCCTGATTTTCAAGCGATTCTTTAGAATGGAAATGAAATTGCTTTGAGAAAGAATCGAGAGAGGAAGTCTGGCTTTGTCTGGACTCCAAACCCGGATCGTTCCCGGGCGGTTAACCTAAGCATCAATTGAGCTACCACGGCAACCTATTATTCTGGGGCTTCCGATGGGAAATGGTGACTCCTACAGTCACGTGCAGAATCCAAGATGCTGCTTGACAAATTTGCGCGTTAACAACAAAAAAGATGAACGAAATATATATGTATAAAGGGTTTAAATTTGCGGAGTTCGCTAAGAATTAATGTCATTAAAATAATTCCAATATATATAATAAAATTTAGAAGTGCTTAAATAAAACTCCAACTGCTTCCTTTCTTATCGAAGATTCGTGACGAGGAAGAGAATACAACTAATAAGTTCAGGAAACTCTGTGGTAGTGAGAGAGACAATGCTCCATAATGAAAGCTTTGATTAACCACTAAATAAAATAATTGCTACCAGGGTTTTGCAGAAATGTTGCCACATTGCTTCGAAAACCAGGTTGTCATTATCTAATTTAATGGCTAAATAAAGCAGTCATTATGGAGCAAGGAAGAGATTGTTATAAGAGAATAAGGTCAATACTTAATTATGAAAATTGCCATTACTTGCAGGTAAAGTTCGTCATGACCAGGAGATTTTTCTGCTCATGAAATTTATTATCAGTTGAGGGAGAGAAGATTGACTGACTGCGGTAGGATTTGCCTGCAAACAATTTAGGACTGATCGATAGAGCGAAAATCTTACCTTCATTATCACCGATTATTGCTTCATACAGGTTTGGCTTCAAAATGTTCAGCCGCCCTCACGCAGGAGGCTCCTGTCCACCACTATGCACCTTTAAAAGACAGAGATTCACACTTCTATGGATTATCAACATTTAAAACTATCAGTAGATACTTAATAATTATTTAATTTGACCTGTTAAAGTAGTAATATTCCTCGTTCAGTTACTAATTTGAACTAATTCGTGAAAAGAATGCGCGACAAATATTAAGTTTCTGAATGAAACCGATGAGTAGAATGAGCAATCTTACTACAGATGTCTTGAAAACACCACTTTTTCCCCTTTGGAGACATGAAGCTTGGAAAAGACTGTACTCTCAATCGGATATGAAACGCGCGCTTTCCTAAACCACACGGTTCCTCATTTCCTGAGTATATATCGTATACACAGTATCATATGGTACGACAGAATATATTGCAATATTTATCTGTTCTTCGATGTTTCACTGTTTCTTTTCATCTTCTTGCTTTATCATTTTTGTAAGTTTTACTAATTTCCATTTCATGTAAATTCACATCTCTTATGTTTTGTATTTTTTGTTTCTGTACTTTCTATATGAATGTGCATTCAACGTTTTTTTCAGACTTGTTACTGACACTTTATCTTTTCTTATTAAATTTAAGTTGTTACTATTAGTAGGGTTTCGCAGGTTTTTCACGACCCTCATCTCGTAGGCGTTTTCTTGCAGGGTTTTATTTTTCCCCCCTCAGTTTAGACTTAGGTATTTTAAAACTCAGATAATATTTCATTTATTTTATAGATTTTTCTTTTTTGTATTTCCCATAAACTATTTCTTTCTTTTAAATATTCAATTACAAAGAGTTGGATCTAAGAAGGGACTAGGAAGTCTCAATCTCGCCCTTCAGTTCATAATTATTATCAACATAATTGATAATAAATACAAGACTCACAATACAAGACCTTTGATATACTGAATATATCACAGTTATTTAAATACATCTCTATAGTACATAATTACTTCAATCACAAACTACTGATACTAAAGAAGACAATCACTCAATGACAAGAAGAAATAACCCAGATTACATTGTACCAAAATATATTAACCACTATGGAAAAAATAGATTTAATACAAAGGTACCAATGTTGTTCAATAGCTTGCCTTCATACCTGATTCATTTAAAATCAATTGGAGAAGTCAAATGCAAACCGAAGGAATATTTATTACTAAATAGTTAATTTGAATAGAAGTCTGTAAATAATACCTTTATATCTGAAATATGCCTCTTATATATTGATAGTTTTTGTATTACTAATAGAAAATGAATCGTACCTTGTAATAATAATTTGTGTTACTAATAGAAAATGAATCATATCTTGTATGTTTATGTTAATTATTTTTAATTTGTGTTAATTTAATTTGACTTTGTGTTAATTCAAAAAAACTTGTTCTAAATATTTAAAGTTATATTTGGTTCGTGTGTATATATTTACAAACATTTATCTGCTCAAAAGCAAGTTGTTGGAAGTGTTAATTTTTTAATCTCTATGTAGGTATCATTGCGCATTGGGTTTAGTTTTTAATCTGAAGTTCACTGTAAAACTAAGTTGTATAATATATCCAACTGAGAACCCGCCGACAAACCTAGCATGGTTTGGCAGGACCCTATTGGGTTATGACACTTCTCTAAGAAATACAATATTTGTGCAATTCAAAATTGGTGTAATTAGTGTATTGCAACCTGAAGATGTATTTAAATATCTATTAAAGAAATTAAACTTTGTTAGTCCCTAAGTTTAGTTTCTTTAATAGCTTAAATGGCGTTCCACGAAGCACAGCCCTCGCATATCAACGTATTTAAATATATTTAAATAATTTATTATCATCGCAATTATTATTATATCCATATAAATGACAGATTTTCCTGCGAGAATATATTCGTGAAAAAGACGTGCGACATTCTAGCCTCAAACCGCATTGGGGCGCCCTGAGGCGACTGTATCCCTTGCTTACTTCTGTATCCTGCCCATTGATAATTACAATGCTGCAACGTCCATCATTACATCAGGGTAATAATATGTATCGCTAGATTCTTTTAAAGTCACCGCGTGAAAAATAACGCTCGTTAAGGTCTGGAGAGCGAATACCGATTACCATAAGTAATGATCCAAGAACACGAGTGCGTCTCATTCCATATTTAAAAGCATTGTTCACATCCTCGATATTTTCCCATTGTGCGCGAAGGTGCTCTTGATCCGGTTGCTCCGATACAAACGGATCACGTCCTCGCCGAAGACGTGTAGTAATAGAGCCTTGTCTACTTAAATACGAACATCCGGCCGACGAGTATTAAAAATCCTTTCACTCGACGTTTCCCGCGATTGAGTTGTGCAAAAGGATTCCCATCTCGGGGCAAAAGCGCTAAAAATGATAAATGATATCATTGCGAGAGTCTCTCGGTGAGATAATGGGAGAAGCTGAAATAGAAATCATCTCATCTGGGGTTTCACCGGGAAACAAATTGCCCCTCCCAGCTTTCATCTCCCTCACAACTTTTAGCCGATCGCTTCCTCAGCCATCATCCGACGAAAATAAACGGAGGATTGTCTTTTTTCGCGAGAGGTTGACGCAATGGTGTCTTTCCCGCGAGAAAGCGAAAAAATCCCATCCGGGTTGTATTCTTCCTGTCGCGTCGAACACGCCTCCTTACCACTTACATAATTAACTCGCGCGCTAAATCTTAGCATTCAGCGCCTCGCTCTCCGACGCGCATCAATTCAACCCCTGCTCTCCCCCTCCTGCGTCGAACTTATGAGTTAGTGGCTGGGAGTTTTTTCCGTCCCCATAGGGACACATTTCCCGCCTCATTACGGCCCTCCACGCTGATTTACGCGGCGGTCGTGCGCTAAAAATGGTGGCACGAGGCGAGGACGTGTTCAGCGCTGCCCGCGGGTGAAGCGCGGCCTGTTTTGTTTTTTTATTGTATCCCTCCCGTAAAAAAGCTACCTCTGAGCTTTGATGTCACTTGAATGTAATTTCATAAAATCATATACGTATGCAATATTGAATCAAAAGCGTATGATAAAAGACAGTTTGATTTGAGAACTTAATTCGTTATCAAACACGGTTCATACGTCAAGCGGCAATTCCATCTATTTTTTAATGATTTTTTTCATTCTTTCTTATGTACTTTAATATAATAACTCTAGCCTATTAAAACCATTACAGGAAACTTAAAGAGACTTTATAAAAGACGGTGTGCAAGACAGTACAGTAGTAACTTGGTTAACGACGCTATCCCTTCCATAATTGTCGTCAACCAAAACCGTCGTTATCCAAGGTGCGATTTTCCACAACCATACTGCATGTCAAATACGCAGATTGAACTCATTTAAGTGTCATGAAAATATGGTACAATTTATTAGCAACAAAAATTTAATAATTTATCTGCAACAATTAGCAATGTGCAATTTTCAATAATTATTATCGTTAATTAAATGAATGGTATTAAAAGCAGTTTTTAATCGTCAACCTTCTCCAGAAGGTGTCGTAAACTAAAGTCCGCGTTGTTACCCAAGACAATTCTGACAGTCACTCAACATTAACGAAGACTGTCTTTAACCAAGTATTCTCTGCAACGTTCGTGTGAATTTTGTAATGTTTGTGTGTGTGTGACATCTAAAGAATTCCTCCCGGAAATTCAAAACCTGTAATTTCAACATTTATGAAAATCAGGCATCAGCGACAATGTATCGTGTTATTAATGCTCATTATTCTCATTTCTATCAGTAATCTGTCTGATTGATAATGTAATGTCCGTTTATTCAAAGAGTGAAGGTGGAAATGTATTTCTAGACCTTTGAATCGGCACAGATAATGTAATTTATATACCCAAGGTATGATAGGATAAGGTAATTTAATATATGCAAGTCAAACGTCGTTGCCGCTCTATTGGTCCACTTGCAACGCAATTCATAATGAATACAGTTTCATTAATTAATGTATATCAATAGCTTACACACGGGAAACATTGTGTTAAATTTAAATGCCACTAGACTTTCGTATTCATGAGCATCGAATATGAGACCACCTTTAGCAATGTGTTACATATCTCATTCATCGGAATTCCCAAGGAAAAAGAAGTATGCAGATGAAGCATTGCATATCCCAGCACGCGCTGGTCTTCCATTGCGGCAACTGCAGACTGAGGTTACATCTTTCACGCTTCCATATGTTATCCTTTCCGTCACGGATGCGATACAGATCACGAACGTGAGGAGATAAAATAGGATTCTTCTTCGAGAGGATTCTCCTATATCTTTCCCGCGAAAAAAATAATAAATGAAGTCATCCAGCAAAAGTACTTCCACTGAAAATTCATATTCAATAATTAATTTTTTGACCTATCAATAATATTCAAACGTAGCAACGAATTTAGAATACACCTTAATATGTGGAAACGCACTTTTTCTTGAAGTTTTTTTTAGAAGTATGGACCTAAGCTTAAAGAATTGAATTCTTTCGTATTAAAGTTTTAATCGCTGTCATTGATTTCCATTTTAACGTTTTTTTTGTGAAGTTCCCAAAGAAAGGGGTTGTTCTTCGAATTCCTCTTTATTCGACACATATTAGAGCAAAGACAACATATGGAGGAGTTTTAGGAACATAAGAGCAAAGGAGAGTAAAATATGAGAAATATTTCTAGTATTTTAAATCATGTATTCAAAAAATTAAAGAAAGTAAAATTTCAATCGTGCTAAGTGTGGAAATTTACGATGTTCTTTTTTCCTACTTTGTCAAAGTAAAATTTGTCGATTGAATTAATTCTATTTTTGTCGCCTACCAGTTTGGCCTACATATGTACACAGTATTCAGTCATCACATTTTACATCCTACATTCCAGTTTCACTCTAGACATAAATCATTTACATAGAACATTTATACTCTCTTTACCTCTACTTTCTGCCTCTATCAGGACTTCACCGAGTAATATTTCGTATAGAGTCATGGAATATCGATTTCGCTATATAATGAGTTTTAGACTAAATCTCCACGTATACCTTTTATGGGGCCAGTGTTATTGATGCTTCGATACGAAATTCCTATAGAGCAGCGTTTCCGAAAGCATTTCCTCTGATAGAGCTTATAAAACAGTCTGGAATGTTCACGGAACACCTGGGTCATTCCGAGGGGTAAGCATATACTAACACAACAAGCATAGAACGCGATTAGTTACTAGAGATCAGTACTAACTCAATCCACACGCCACGAGAGATTGGAGTTTCAAACTTTTATCGATTTTATGCAACGTTCGGCATCATAGGGTTTTTCATCAATTTCTGTAACATTCCATTGAGCGGTGATTGATTTTATTCGGAGTTTGGGATACTTAGTCCAGCCAATTTATACATCCGACCTTGCAGAAGTTCATTTAGTTCTGATTTTTTAATGTGTTGTTAGGACCTATGTGGATAGTAGGATACCAATTTTACAAGATCGAAAGACCTGTGTGAGCTGCGCTTTCCAAAAAAAGCATTTTTTGCACTTTTTTCTGTTTTTGCTCCATATCCTCTTACGTATGCGTGATACAGAAAAAATAATCAATTATGCACCAATATACATAAAATGTCCTACATTTTAAGCCAATATTCAACTCCATACGTCCAGAACTTTCCAAGATATGGCTCATCCGAGATATTGGACATTTTTTACAAAAAATGAAAAAATTTCGTTTTAGTCGTGTGTCTTGCGAAATGTCGGGAGAAATGCTTATTCCACGAGTAAATGTATAAGAAATAAATTTGTGGTGAATTTATAAGGCTTTTGAATTCAAAATGACGCTCCTAGACCAAATAGTTCCTTCGAGAATAGAATAAAAGTAAACTTTTGCAAAAGTGGATTTCTGAAAAAACATCTAAGATATACTAAGGAAATAAGTTATTAGTAATATTTGCATTGTTTTTGTTGTTGCTTTCATTACAATCCCCTCAAGGACGAAGGAGATCAATCACTCTTACTTTACGGTTTGAGGATATTTGGATTTTTCAGGTGCTGACATTTTCAGGTGCTGCGATCTAAGAATATACATTCCGCTTTCATAAATCCGAATCTCTTCAAAATCTACATTTGTTTTACTGAAGGATTAGTTATATCTTCTTATTTTCTCGTTCATCTACCTTGCGTAACTTGAAATTAAAAATATGCGATAGTAAAATTCGATCATTTCATCAAAGTTTGCTGCGATTTTTAGCGCCGATGCAACCAATATAATTCCTTATTGCGTCCCCTCACCACATACTATCATTGTATTCTCACGCTCAATCCGAAGTGGTTTCTCATCTTTATCCTGCTGACCCAGTGAAAATATGCCTGCAGTCCGACTGTTTGATGGACCGAAGGCATCTTTTGCTTCTTTTTTTCTCAAAACCATCAAAAATGTTTACAGAATACTCCTCCACGCTTCGTACAGGCCGTTAAAAGCAGATAGGTTATTTCTGTCCCTCTTATTCTCAACTGCACCGCCCTCTTTCTGGCGAAGACATTAGATTCTCCTCCTGCCTAGGATAAACAGGTCTTCGAAACATTTCATGGTAATCATATCCATTCAAATTTTCTCATTCTATTCCAGGAAAATTATTGTCTTGAGAATAATAGAAAGAGAAATAACCAGGTTATCAACTTCCGGCTGCCTTTTGGTGTCAATTTAGACTCAAAAAAGGGTCGAGCCCAAAATTGACTGCACTTTGTTTGAAAGGAAAAATGGATTTAGAAGTGGGCAATTGTGATATTATCATTTATTTTGTAAGCGAAATAATAAATATAACTTATACTTTTCCACAAATCTATTTTTGGCTTTGCTACCAATGGTTTCGAACTTTCAGTTCATCGTCCTGAGCATTCCTAAGACGATGAACTGAAAGTTCGAAACCATTGGTAGCAAAGCCAAAAATAGATTTGTGGAAAAGTAAGTTATATTTATTATTTTATTTATAATGGAGTTCCACTAAATCTCGCTAGAGAAGATTAATTTAACTAATTAGAGAGGTTACATATGATTCGTATGACCGAGCATTTCGGATTGAAGAATTATCGATTATCGACGGATCTTCGGATATTTCCTAACAAGTCTCAAATAAGCTCCCCGTCTCATTTTTCGGGATATAAAAGTTAATTTATTCCTACCCCTTTGCGTGCTTTTCCTAAGACAAACGCAAACGGCTGTGCGGCTGCGAGATTCTTGCAGAGCTATCGAATTTCTAAATCGATCATGACTTTTAGGCGACGNATTTTTTTTTTTCCGATGCAAATTGGAATAAAATGGGACTGACAAATTACTGTAACTCCTCTGGAGTCGTAGACATCTCTGAATTATCTTTTTCTAGGAAACGATGATTCTCAACGAGACTCATCCGATGAGCTATACCATGAAAATTATGCTATTTCTGGCTTTATCATACGAATGTCTCAAGCTTACCAAGTAGACGACAAATATCAACTCGTTTCCTCTCTCGATCTTTATGTATAATAAAGTTTTACGATTAAGTGGAGCCGTGATCCGAGGAATGAGAAATCAAGTAGTGTGTACCTATAGGTCACGTATCGTGTTACGAGAGAAAGGTGAACGTGATGTGAGATTTACGATTGCAAGCATAACGCACGCAGATCTCGTAGCGATGAACTATTCAAATTTTATGGCATATGCCAATAAATTTCTTCGCGACGCGATAGCTTCGTTTCAAGTAGCAAATTTCCATGGCATAGAAGTCATTTAGAGGTAGCATTTAGCATGCTCCACAATGCTGAACACGTACAGCATTGTGGAGCTAAACAAAGAATTGAACGAATTAGATGAGTTTTTATAAAGAAGGAGAATTGATCAATTCAAAATTGCCCTGATACGATGTTAAAATCTCTTACTTTCGGTGCTGATTCAGCAATATCTTTTACTGGCCCTGTGGAGGAACATTATTTGAGGTTATTACAAGAATTGGGAGGTTAAAATAGCAAATGTATCCATGTAGGCGCCCACAAATGCAAGCATTAAAATATTTTATCCCCAAAAATTCGTATTTGTATATTTGGTCTGAAATATTTCACAATTTTTAGTTTCAATTGGCGAGACTTTGGAGGCCTCTTTCGCATTACAAATACATATTACACTTGTAGGCCTTAGCTTTGTGGTAATGCGTCATGAGGGTGAATAAAATGATATGTTGTCAACTCCATTCCATATTTATTTCCATTACTGTTTTCTCAAAATTTTTGCATGGAGCTGAAGATGTTGTATTTTGTTTCCATTATAAACATATGTTCAATTCAAAGATACAGTTCACGAATACGATACAGTTCAGCAATATCTATCAACTATTACTGTTCTTTAAAATCTAAAAATAATACAATTTTTCAGTACCTAATAGCCTTAAAGAGTCAAGACGTCATTGGCCACAAAAGGTAATCTTTAATGTCTTTCTACATTTTTAGGAAATCTACATTGACTTTTACAATGCCTCAACCAGGCATTTACTCGGATCTTCTATCTTCTGCTAGTCGCTCCGCATCGATAAATTTGATTTATTATTACAGAATCGGAGCGAAAAAAGTAGCATTAGTAGTATAGTTTAAAGTGCTTCGACAGCTAATGTCATTTCGCACGTAGGCCCCCACCGGGAATTGAACCCGGGACCGCTTTCACTAAAGTCGAACGCGTTGCCCACTTGGATATCGGGGACCCTGGGATCGAGAAAATCCGCTCCATGTAAATATTCCTCTGTCTCCGGGACTTAACAAAAATTATGGCTATTTTAAATCATGTACGAGTAATATAACCTGTAGAGTGTGATTAGGAAATTATTCATATTTTTAGGTAAGCATGTCTACATACATGGAAGACTCCACATCTACTTTGAAAAAGTAATTGGAAATTACGTAATTTTTATCACTTACTAAACTTCAAATGTTAAAATGCCCTATCCCTAATTCTATCCTACGCTATTTAAAAATGCAATGGATTGCTCGAAACACAGAATATATTTACCGCAAATCAAACTGAAGGGCTTATAAAGTTACTTCATAGATATGATAAACATTACCAGTCGTTGCCACCGTATTGAGTTCTTTGAATATAAAATGTAAACACTGATGGGAAGGTAACCTTTTACGTAATCAGAACATTTGAGTACATATTTAATTTTTATTAAAGCTGAAATGATATCCAAGCCGAATAAATTACCTGGCAGTTTCTTATTTTGCATGATGAAGGGGCTCTTAATAAAATCAAAGAGAAAAGGATATTTGATGCCAAGATAAATTGTGTGATTGAAGATACTTAATCATACGTTATTATTCAGAAGAGCATTCTATTTCATTCAACTCGTACGTTATTAATGGTATCTTATGACAAGCAACTTATGCTTCGAGGGGCCATAAAAGGGAATTGTATTTTTAACAATAAAACCAATGGGCAAGTGAAGCCACGCTAAAAGCAATTAAATAAACGAATACGATAATCAAAGTTTACTCAGTACAATCATCAGCTGCCGTTTGAGTCCGAAAACCATCTTTTTTAAATATAAATTTTGTCATAATTTTCGCTGTCGTTTCCATTAACATTAGGAATTATTTCAAATTTCTTCTGATGATAACACGAATTCATAAAGGAGTGATTCATCGTTTCAGAATTAGGAAAATTAATGTATTTGTGTAGAAATAAAATTACTAGAACAGAACTAATGTAAACAAATCGCTGAACAGAAAAACAAACCGCAATTCACTGACCGCACGTAGCAGAAACCGTACTTATCAAGTGCCGGCGTCTTAATGCGAACCTTAATTGTGAAAATACAGTTGGTTCTCTTCTCCTTTGACCGCTGCACCGCGTGGGTCTCCGTTGGTCTACTTATCTAGCACCGTAGAAATTAAGGTTCAAGTTCAAGAACTATACTAACCATGACGAGATTTTAATAGCAAAAGGCGTCCTTGCTTGTTTAATTGGGGATCCATTTCCTAATTTTCTCCCGCCATAAAGATCCGACAACCAGAGATGCGAATTTAATTTTCGTAATTTTCTTAGATGCAGCCTAAAAATAAAAATAAAAAAATAAAAAAATAAATAATAAATCCTAAATTCATGAAAATTGTCGTCAGGAGAAGTTGAAAAATGATAATTGCTTGAATTTGCCTTTACAAATATAAGTTGGAATATGAAATTACTGATACAGATTATATGAACTTTAAATGCATCTTGCATCAACTAAACATACGTAATACAATTCCTAAACAGAAACGGGCATGAAGAAAATTTCCTCATATCCGTGTCTCTTTGAAAATATACATGAGCGCACACCATTATGTAGTAAGTTACTTTTCACTCCTTTCCTTGTACACATAATGCTATTTGGATTTAATATTTTATACAACTAGAACAATGAAGTAGTTGACTTTTGGTACGGGATGCATAAATATACCTTTTATATACTTTTGCATCAGTCTTGTTCATGGCTGTGATGTTATGAAACCTACCGAGTTATGATTTACGCTAAATAATGGCATTAATTAAGGTATCTCCTGATGCAATGTTACGAAAAGCTTACTTGTAGAGTCATTATGATTCACTAACGTGGGTTTGTCCTGCATATAGCATTCTGGCACACAATATAGCATTCTGGTTCACTGAGGAAAGCAAGGGCAAACTACTTCACTCCTCATCTTGCTTATAGTAAGCCTCATTTCCCTCTCCTAGCTCTTCGTGGCTGATGGTGGAGGGGATGAGGTCCCAACCGGTCATCAGGCTGAATACTTTACTGACAGACAACGAGAACGTAGAGGATTATATACGTAATAGCATATGCTCGATTGATTGCAAAATGTCGCTGAAATAGAAAATAAATTCAATAAAGGTAGTAAGGGTCGCTGGATTTAGCAAGAAAATCTCTGAATGCGGATCTATGTGGACAACCCTTATGAAGGCTAAGACACCTCCACGGGTTCTCTTCGCATTGAATGTGGAATTATCGATGAAGCGAGATTGAGTCCCCGCCGTCTTGACGTGATCCAGTACACGTACGCATTTACCCTTTTTCGGAGCAAATATTCCTTATCGGAGAATCCGACGTCCTTTTGCAGTCCAAAAAAGAAATCGCACCTTCTGAGCAGCATTTTTCTCGCTTCTCTTTTACCTTTCGCTCGTCGCAGCGAAGCCGACACCTAGCGTCTAACCGATAGCGTTATCAGCCGAGTGATGCGTGAAATTATCGCATTCTCCACTCGTGTATAATCTATCATTTTTCTAGAAAGTACGGCGCTCGATTCCTCGAAGATAAAATGGTGAAAGACTCCATTTACGTATCTTCCAAGGTGTACAAGGAAAGTCGACGATTTCACGTGTGGATAGTCACATAGACCAGTCTGGGAACAACCTGTTCGTTTTAGCTCATCGACGAGAGTTTTTAAGTAGTTTTTCATAAACTCCGTATCCATATAATTGATATTCTTTGGCGATATTTAGTGGAATTTCATATTATCGGTGTAGGGATGAATTCTAATAATTTGCCTTCCCTTTGCTTTTCAATTCCAGCGCCTGAATATGAACTGAAAGCTCGATACCATTGGTTTGTAAGGAAATTCGTATATTTTGTGGAATACTACAAATCATCAACATTATTTTCTACTCGATAACCTTTTCGACAAAAGAAAAGAAAGAAATAAAATTACACAAAAACAAAATCCTATTTAAATAACTTTGCAAATTACCACACACACGTTCACACACAAACACGACTAGTTTCGACGATAAAGCGTCAATTTTTCGCCTAAGCTAATACTTGACACTAGTTTTCTTTTGTCGTTATGGAATGCCACAAAGTTGTTCGCAAGTTAGTGGATTTTAAATAATAACCCTTTCATGAAAGTTATTCCTGTCAAGAAGAGGGGTTGCCAACTCATATTCCATTCGTCATCTGTTTAATTTTTACTTGAGATACGCCATAACTTATAAATATCGCCATAAACTGATATATCTATGAAACCAAGGGATAGGTTTTCTTATGTGTGTAGGTATGTTAAATTTAATGTAAACCTGTAGCAGGCATATGCTTTTTTAAGAATTCACGTTAACTTATAAGGAAAGCAATGCGCCGTTTTAGTAATCTAAAGCACCACTTTAGGTGGATGCGCCATGGGTTGGTCATCCCTGGTTTGAGAATGATGAGGAAACACACCCCAAAGGCCGGTTTGAAGTACATTTTTTTCGTAGTATGTAGCAAATCTTTCTAGAGGGAATGAGGACTACAAGACTAAAGAAGAATTGAAGTAGTTTGCCTTTGCTATGCTATTTTTCGAACCAGATCAATGTAGCAAGTCCAACTAAATGTAGCACAATTACTCTTTGGCTCAGTATTGTAATGTACACTTATGATTGACTTAAACAAAATTCGTTTTAGGGCCCTGTGTCATGATGTTTTGTTAAAGTCAAAGTGAAGATTATAGTTAACCCCCTATATACATGGATATTGACTATAATATTCACCTTAACAAAATAATGTAAATCTGGGCCATAAAGTGAACATTAGAAGTTCTCTTTCACAGATGATATAGCCGAGAGAATACATTCTCCGTGTCACATAGGCCGTTCTGATACTGCGAGAAAGATTAGGGAAATAGATAATAGAACGAATCGATTCTAGAATTCATTTTTTTGCGAACGATACGCGAAAGTAATCGATTAGGGAAGTATAGTAATGGTGTATTCACCCCATGCCACAAGCCGAAAAATAACTTGCAGGGTACTTACAATTAACACATTATGTTAGTTATATTATACACAAGCCATGAACGAGACTGAGACAAAAGTATATAAAAGATACATGTTTCTCCATCCCGTACCAAAAAGAGAAATGATAAATATTTCATTCATTAAGATATGGCAACAGGACCATTATTCTAGGTAGAAATGTGCAGTATGTTGAGAAGATTTTGTTTTTCATGTCCTAGAATGCTATAAATACATTCGCATGAAATGAAAGGGCATATCATTTACAGATATCTCAATTTATCTTCACCGAATTCTCTGTTCTGCAGTCTATATTTAGCTCCAGATCTCACCCTCCTTGCAGAACAATTTTTCATGATTTCCTCGCATTCTTCTCCCTTAGATTCCCATCCTTCCTTACTTCATCTTAATCTACATTTCTCTCCCCCATCTCGAATCCCTGTCTCTCCTAGTTCTCCCGAGAAACGAATTGTTCTATTGTTGGATTACTACCCGACGCCGCCGTCAGATGGGGTGACTGGAGATGGGCGCATTCGATCTCCGAACCTTACGTATTCGATATTCAGAATCAAGCTCACTGTTCCTTCACATTTTTTCACTCCATCCATCGCCTTCTTCATTCCCTTGCTCCTTCCCTCTTTCAACCCTCGGGAGATACATATCTAGATGAGTCGGAGGTTCTCATAGAGAGGAAAGGAGCCGGACCTTTTTCCACCTTGATTTCCCTCCCAACGAGTATCAAGATTCTGTTTTTTCTCCCTTCATTCGGAAAGGCCAGCCATATTTAACCCATGTGCCGATGGAGATGGGAAATTATCGATCTGTTTTTGTGCAGCGTTCCATCTTCTATAAAAAGAGAGCGGGTTGAGGATGTATGTACCCCCGTTGAATACGATATATTTTCGAATTGCTTTCTTTTTCAACGCGGATCTTGAATGCCTGAATTTGATATCCGAAGAATAGTTCGTAAATGCAATTTAATAGGGTGTGGAATTGAAACCCGAGGAAAAACTTAGTTGCTCAATAAGGTTGCCAAGTAGTGGATCTATAACGGTGCCAAGAGGAGGGGAGGTTTGGCGTAGTAACATCTTGAAATAACGATAATATTAGTGCAGTTTGAGGGTTCTATCTCAACTTCAATCAAGCGGAAAATATGCAGGCAGAATAAATAATAATAATATTAATAATAATAATAGTGACGATGATGATGATGATAATGACAATAATAATAATGATAATAACAATAATACGTTTTTATTTAAGGGCGAGAATGAGACTTATTAGTCTCTTCTTTCCTATAACCCTTAGTCATCACAGATAAAATGAAAGAGGTATTGGGAGTTGAACTAAAGAAAAGCAATAAAAGAAGGAACAACTATGTGGGTTTGAAAAAAAACTCTAAATACAAAAGGAGATAACGGTATGTAAAGGAGTTAAATCAAATATGAGCAAGTTTAACAAACTCAACAAATTCAAGGTTAACCAAATATGAACAAAGGAAAAACAAGCGTGAAAAATAGCGACATGACCGGGACTCGAACCCAGGTCTCCCACTTTCCGGTCAGGTATTCTAACCACTGAACTGCCATGCCGCGTCTCTAGCTTTGTCAGCAAGGCGAGCAGCCTCCACTTAGTGGCACGAACTGCCTCCCGAGGTCCTCACTGAGGCAGCCAACTCACAAAGTAGGTGTTATTAGGTTTAACCCCAAGGAAATCACAAGGATCAAGGAAAGGTTTGAATACTTTGCAGGATCAAGTCCTGCGGCTGATCCCAAAGGAACAACCTGCCCGGAAAGTGGGAGACCTGGGTTCGAGTCCCAGTCATGTCGCTATTTTCCACACTTGTTATTCCTTTGGGATCAGCCGCAGGACTTTATCCTGCAAAGTATTCAAACCTTTCCTTAATCCTTTAAATATGAACAAGTTCCGCCAAATATCACTAGAAGTAATCAGGTAGTTATATTCGAAGTGCTGATGCGGCGCAACTATACCGGAAACTATTTGTAAGACAAAGGCTCATCTCCCTGAAGGCCTACTTCAATTATGATGCGTGAAAGGAAAATATCTCCTATTCCTTTCCTTCCATTCTCTACCCCTTTCCTCTCTTTTTTCCCCACATACAGTTGTCTCCTTTTGTATTGAGCGTGCATTAACAAGCATTTATCTGGATAGGTGAAAAAATGTTCAAACAATATCTTATTTTCAAATATCTTTGATGTCTTCAACTTAGTACCATGATATATTAAATGAACTTCTGTCAAATAATTTTGATAAAGCTAATCACCTGTAATGAACTCGATAATTTCCCTAATTTTATATTCGTACTTATTACTTGTACTGCTAATTTGATACTGAGCTGCTTGGAACCTTAAAATTATTTTTTATGAAAATATATTTTAGTCGCTATTTCCGTGAAATAATGTACCATTATGTTTTCTTTTCAGATGTGATTTAACCCGTATTTCATTAAAACTTACAAGGAATACACCAGGTTTGTGCCACGCGGATATACACGAAACTTTCTGGACACGTTCCTTGCAAAAAATAACAGACATGTGTCCGGCCGTTCAACTCAATATGCCTTTGTTTATGCAAAATTTGCGACTGAAAAATCAAAGTTAGGCAACCGCGCAACACATGTTGACATACGTATGGCGAAATTTTCCATCTAGAAAAATATTTATACCGTTATTTTCCACAAACAACTTATTTTTCCGCTATTGAATTTCATCTTCTTACCTTCCAGACATTCTTTCTCGTCAACATTTATCTATTGCATTGCTATGCGTAGGTTATGGAGTCTCAGCCTTAACTTCAAGTGTCTTTGACTTGGCCATTTTAAGTGTTATCAGTACCAACAGGAAACCCTGAGCCCCCCGCATGAAACATAAGATCTGGCCAACGGTATTTATATTATCGAAAACTAGAAAAAAAATCTCACAATATCTTACGTCCTCGACTACTAAAATGAGTTTCTGACCTATGCCAGTCAAACTAAAAAATATATTCCATTTTTTCCCTCTTAGCCTTTATTACTTGAGAGCATGAAGCATTAAAGGCGCATAATTCATAACTAAAATTGATCCACTGATATAAAATTTTCAGTTTCTAATAATTACGGAAATACATAGATCGGCATGAACATGAGATATGTATAAAATATATTACATAAAATATACCGACCAATAGACGTGTGTGTATATACGGTAAGACTTTAATTGGGGTGAAAATCATAGAGTACTTTCTCCATATCCTCCCATGAATCTTATTCCACCTTCTCGTCAGACGGCGGTGAAAGAATCTCAAAAACTTTTCTAACAAGCACCTTCGTCCCACCACAAACATTCACTATCGACTGAACTCGACAAATACCAATCATGCAAGGGAATGGAGAATATATTCTTTGGGTTTCCTCCATTCTCCGAGCGGTATTTGCCCTCTGCTTCCTCCGCCTTAACCTCCCTCCCACCTGCCCTTCGTTTTCTTTGACAGCCATTGCCTCTTCGTTGTTATTACTGCTTCATGACTCTACCGATAACGACCCCATTGTCTCCCGGACTTCTCTTCGTGTGTCCCGCCCTCTTTAACATGCACCCATCCCTATCTTCCCGTTCTCCTTTATTTTACTCCCACTTTGACCGATCAGAGCTGTTTCATCCTTCACCAAATACCGTTTCACCTTTCGGTTCAATATCTTTGAACCTCGGTCAACGCGATCATGTCTTCATTTCCACCAGAACAACCTTCATAAGACCAAATTTACTTGAGAGTAACGGTGGGCGTCCGCAAATACAATGAACTCCCGATTATCCGTGGGCGGATTGTCCATTTCGAGAATTGTTTTGAGGATAATTTTTTACTCTTCTTCGATGTTTTCCAAGGTTGCTAAAAAATGAAATAGACAAATATTTGTGCGTTCTAATACAAGCAGGTCATCAGCGAGACATCTTCTTGCTACGCAAATTCACCTCAATAAACAAGTTTTCCTTGCGAGGAACGAGTAATGTTTACTTAACCAGCGTCGTCAGGAAGCGATGAGTAACGGAAAAAATTCAGGATTAAAATTAATGTGCTCACGCGTGACTTCGTGGAACTCTCACAAAATTCAAAAGAAAGAAGACTTTGCAATTTTTTATCGGCTAGTTTCGTCAACGAGTTGGCATCTTCAGAACTCAAAACATAAAACTTACACAGACAAAATTTTATTCGAGTGATATAAACCCGAAACCACTACTTAAGAGTTAATGGGAAATTCTGAAGTATTGCATCCTGAAGATGTCAACTCGTTGACGAAACAAGTCCATAAAAATCTGCTGTGGACATTACGAAATGTTCTTTCTTTAAGATATTCATGATTAACTTTAGAGCTTTTTGTTCAAGGACAACCGTCCGTAAATATTTATATTATTACCACTTTCGCATACACATTATATGGGATAAGTGCTGCTTCTGTCCCGGCCACAACTCCGCAACTTTGTTTCCGTTTTGCTAACACGGGTTAATAGACGTGGACAAGAATAACAAATCTTTTATTAACGTAAAGCGTGAACCTTATAGAAATAAAAGATAAAGTTTGGATTATCCGGGTTTCCTGACTATTTATGTATCCTCTCCCCATCATTGGCCCGGATAATCGAGTGTTCACTGCTCAAGGAAAGGCAACCGTCCAGTAAATTAAATTCTGTTGGTGAAATGCAATCTGAATATACTCTCCAATACTAAAAACCGCCTATCGCTGTAGAGGCAAAAATCAAGTGAGCAGCTAGTCTCTTTTGTTCAAAATTATTGCATATCGTGACGAGCAAAGATTGCTAAAATGATTTGTCTTCGCGTCCATCTTTGTTCATTCGATCCATCTCTTCCCACTGTGAGGTATCTCTTGCAAACTCTCTAACTCTGGGCATAACCTAACATGTTAACAAAATCTATATTTGACAACGTTTTATTCTCTAATGCAGGGGTATCATATGATATAATGATATCACTCAAAGTTATGGCCGAGCATTTTATGCTCTTCTCCTGCCACTTAAGATCCGATCATCGAACTGGAACCTAATCAAAAACAGAAACCTAAGAAACTGTTATAATATCCGTAGCGAAAACAGAATCCGAGCAAAGTTGAAACCCGGTTTTTATTCTGTTCCGATTGTCGCTGTCCAAACATTCTTCTTTTACTTACGTCTGAGGAAGGTTTACTAAACAAGCGTAATTACAGCTAGCAACTGAATTTATATCAACTATTTCTAGCAACTATTTCTAAATTTTATACTAAACTTTTCTGTGATGTAACGTTAATGAAGAAAGTTGGGAAAAATCAAACTTCTAGAAGGAAATAACATTACAATTGATGGAGGGGCTAAACGGTTTGATATTGGCGGAAGGAGAAAAACCGGAACTGCACAGAAATTTGCTTTTGTTTTCGTTGAACCGGAGCAAAAACCAGAAACAAAAATACTGGGGTACGTTGCCTGGCGTATGGCTAATTGTCTCGAACATTTCCCGCCTACCGTCCTCTCCTACCGATGAAAAGCCGTTTCGGGTACGAATGTTGACAAATCAACGACTGTCTCTGGCTGAAAGTATCACGATTCATAATCTTATATGGAATCGAAATTAATTCGATTTTTTCATCAAAACAAAATTTGGAACATTGGAACTAAACTTCATCTCATTCAAAAGCTTTCGTTGCAAGATTTATAAAAAAATAAACTCACGAAAATGTGAAAAGCTAACATAAAGTTCGTAATAGAATTAAATTAACTTCGTTACTTCAATGGAAATCTACTTCTATATAGCGTCGATGGTCTAGTAGATGAATCAACCCGATAAATCGAACTTCGCCAACCACCTGATTGAAAATGGTCATTACAGTGACTTAGAAATCCATCCATGCCATTCCCATCGAAGGGGAGATATCTTGTTGCATTAGAACGTTTAGAAATATTTAATCAAAAAACAACCATCAATTTAAAATTGTAAACGAACTTGGGTATGAGAGCTTTTCTTCTATCCTCCATGCTGTTTCCTATCCCCTTACTTCACCTATTACCTCTTCCCACTAAACCCCCCCGAGTTATTATAAAAGTGATTTAATGTATGGTATATTATGTATATTTTATGTTGTATACTATGTGTATATTATGTGTATGCTATGTGTATATTATGTTGAGATAAGTTACCTACTTGTAACTTGTATATATATAATAATATAAAAATAATATTTTGTGGTGTAGTAAAAATTTATTAGTTCCAATATTCTTTTTTACTACTTCTATATAAGCGGGGTGAGTCTTTTAAAGAATATTTTCGCTCAATTCTTCCACAACCTTTATGAAATATCGAACAGCGCAAGTGCTTGTTGGAGGCGATAATATAGATTACAGGCACAGTTATATCATATATTTCCTGAACTAAAGACGCATTGGAACGCTGAAAACGACGCTGGAATTAAATTGCAATGCTGTAGCCTTGAATCCAAACACTTCATCAACAAGCGGAATGTTTGCTAGCACATATAATGAATTTTTTTTAAATGCTCTAGGAAATTAATTTAATTGTATGTATTCACTACCATGATTTGGTGTTGGGTTACACCACCATCAGGTGATGAAGAAAAACAATGAAAAGGATTAAGGTAAAGGTGTTAATTTTTGCACGATGAAGTCGTGCGGCTGAATCCCAAGGAATAACAAATATGAAAAATATCGACATGACTGGGACTCGAACCCTAGTCTCCCACTTTCCGGGCAGGTATTCTAGAATACCTGGGAGACTTGGGTTCGAGTCCCAGTCATGTCGATATTTTTCACACTTGTTATTCCTTAATAAAAATAAGGGTTAGATGTAAGAAGAGACTTGTTAGTCTCAATCTCGCCCTGAATAAAGTCCTTTATTATTATTATTATTATTATTATAAAAATGAGGCCAATATGAATATAAAGGCAAAAGTTTTGTCGCGAAATCTTATATGCTTACTCAAAAATTATTTCTATTTCATCAGGAAAATAATGACACTTTGCGGATCCCTCAGACATGACCTGATGATGGTGTAATCCAACACAGAAACCTGGTCGTGAATAAATATATCTTGTGGACAGTATATATTTTAATTTCCTAGTGCATTTTAGAATCAAGTTCCACTAGATTTCACTTGAGACTATTAATTATGATTGATTTTGCTTTTATGTAAGACGCTGTAGATTTCTTCGGTAGAAATCTATTGATATCATTATGAAAATAAAGGCAAAAGTTTTGTCACGAAATCTCATACGCTCACTCAAAAATTATTTCTATTTCATTAGAAAAATAATCACACATTAGCGGATCCCACAGATTCCACTGGTTCTAAATTCATTTGAAGTCAAAGAACATTGATCTATTATTAAACTAGGCCTGAGCTTTTCCTAAATAGTAGTTGTATTTTTAAAGGTGCTTCGATAGCTAAGGTCATTTCGCACGTACGGGCCTCCTCTCGAAATGGAACCTGGGCCGCGAAAGCTGAACGTGCTGTCCCATTGCCTACCTGGAAGCCGTTCTCCTTAACCCTCCATTCGTCAAGTAAACCCCTGAGACATTGCATGTCGCAATGTAATTCTAGGATACGTTATTGGTTATTAGTACCATCGAGTTTATTTTTATATCATACCTTCATATATTTACACCATTCTTTCGTATTATATTGTAATAATCATTATTTATTCATAAGTAAGCATAGTTACGTAAGATATTTTGAAATATTTTGCAATACCTGAATGCTCGCACCGTCTCTCGTAAATTGAAACCAAGATTGTGAATTATCTAACGATGAATTACTTAGCAACAATTCAAATAATGCAAAGCTATTACAAATTAAATTGATATAAATCGAAAAAAATTAAACAACCAACGAAAAATAATCAACTCAAATTCACTCATCAATGGTCGCTATGAATAACTAAGAGTTAGACTGAAAGAGCAGATCATGCAGACAGCAAGAAGACAGATTTGTGACAAAATTATATTTCCTCTGCATAGCGGAAGTTAGAGAGAAGTTGGATCCAATCAGGCAAATGATGACAGAGTAACACAACAAAAAAGTGTTGTGTATCTCAGAGATCATACTGCGACCATCGTAGGGTTAAAGTCATGCCCTTATTCGTAATCACCATGTGATGTTGATTAAAACATAGGCTTGAAATTCAAAATGAAGGAGCGGTAAATATCTTTTAAGGAGACATCGGATATCTCTTAAGATATCCAAGAAAGGCGTGGTATCCCATCGGAGTGCAGACCCCCCAGGATGATTTCATAAGGTTTATGAAACCACGCCTGACGGAAACGTGTCCATTTAAGTTCATTAGTTACATGCTTGGTGGTGTGACTTATTCATATTGCAACTTCTCCTCATGCGCAATATATGTTAATCCTGAAAAATTAATATATTCCAAGATCCATTAAGCTCATAGCGCGACACGGGTTGTATCTTTCCCTCGTATTTTTCAGGAAATAAGTGGCAAACAATGAAAATTCCTGGCTTAACTTACACGACGGGAAGTAATACATCTTCATGAGGATTTGACGCCAGATTTCTCAGAAGAAGGTGTGGAGAATAATATAACACTGGCATTATGGGTTAATTTTTATCTGGCTTCGATTCAAGCGTCCTTATAAATGTTGCTATCTGGATAAATTCAATTAATCTCGCAACACCTCACTTGTTCAGTGTTCCCATGAAGATTGTTAAGCGTTAGTTTGGCGTATATGAAAACGTGAGCCACTCCTTTAATTCATTTATAACATTTGATAGCACTTTTTGAAACACACCTGTAACTGGGATGGAATTTTCCAAGGATAGACTGAGCGTACAAGAAAAGGGTTTAATGAATAAACAATTTTTCATCCAACGAAATGGGGCAATAGAGCATTTAAGTTCACGGTCAAATTAATCCGTAAGCCGTTGTTGGTGAAAGCGAATAAGATTCATAAACCTTTGCTGGAGATAAGGGTTTAATGCTGGGTGGGTCAAGTAAAAACGGAATACCTTTAATTGAAATGCATTTAAAAAATTACATTTTCTTCAGGATAATTCTGTTTCGAACAGGGTATGCCCATAGATATTTGAATATGCCAAAAAACTTCAATTTCAAGTGGACTTGAAGGGGGAAGATCGTACAATTAATTTTTTTGCACAATATGAAGACATTTATTTAGTAATTTTAATGACTGATGCAAGACAAAGAAATAACTCTCGTAGTATGAAATTTATATACGTGATACACATGGTTTTTTTGTCCAAATACATCTTTAAGCTACTTTTTGCCATTATTCAATAATAATTTTCAATAACTTTTCCGACTTCCGTATTCATTAATTTAAACCGACCTATACAAAATCAAATCTATTCCACTCTTCTATTATCTCACCGTTAGATTTTTATGCAGGAAGCAAAATCCTTTAAAATACTTTGGTAACGCTTAGACCATTAAGTTTCCGAATCGAACCTACACAGTTTACGTGGTTATACTGATTATACGATGGGAGTCCAATTAATAATTTCTTGGTCCAGAAAATTGAGACGATTTTCTTACAGAAAGAAGAATAACCCAAAGGTGAATCTAATCTTACAAGATTTACGAGACTGGGCCGCCTGCGCGGCTTATATGCGGAGCATTAAGTAAATTTATGTTCATTCATCTAATCCTGGAGTTTATGTATATATATCCAATCGTGCACAAGCTTGCATACAAATGATAACTATTTTGCTGCTTGTAGATAAATCCCGACAATCCAGTCGGTGATACTTTTTCCTTGCACTTTTCCCCACTTTCACAGCCAGTCAAAATATGGGGACGATTTTCAACGGAAATGAATGCATAGTTAAGAAATCAATTCTTGAAAGTACTTGAACGTTTTAGGTACTGTTCTACCCAGTATTACAGCCAATTTTATCCTAAATAATCTGACAATAACCTTGTATATATTAATCAAATTGGAATCACTAAGGATAAACAAGTAAATAATAGCGACATGTCTAGGACTAGAACCTAGATTTGCCACTTTCCGGAAAGACGCTCTAACTACTACACTACCATGCCGGGTCGATCCTACTCCGTTAATGGGATGCTTTGTGAGCAAAGCAAGTGACGCACCATGTAGTGGTACACCACCAGGTGTCTTCATCGAGGCAGCCGACTCACAAAGGAAACAAACAAGGATTCTCAATTTATTCCACTAACACCACATCCTTGTTTGGCTTTTCGTCGAAGAATTCATGAATCCTTGTGATTTCCTCTGGGGGGGTTAACCTCACGAGGCCGCTTTTTGAGTTGGCTGCCTCAATGAGGACCATCTGGCGGCAGTTTTTGCCACTAATGTGGAGGCGGCTCGACTTGCTCACAAAAGCATTCTCATGAGTGTGGAAGAGACGCGGTATGGTAGTTCATTGGTTAGAATACCTGCCCGGAAAGTGGGAGACGAGATTACACGAATCACGATGCTTCTCTAGTGATAACAATGAAATTGGTGCCTCAGACCCACTAGTTAATATATATTACAACAGACCGAGATTCCACAACCTTTAAAATACGATATAACATTAACTACGTTGTGAAAATACTCAATAATGACACCGAATAGAGATCTCGACCAAAACGTACAAGACCTCTTCCATTTTGACAGGAATAATTATAAGATTACGACTCATTCCGCTCTCTCCACAGCCTTTAATATCAATATCAAGCCAAGTTCACCTTTCATTATGGGCCAAGTTGCGTTACTTTTATTCTCTGCATTATGTATATAACATGCATATTATACTTCATATGATATATTTTTCATAAACACACGCTCCAGAACCTTTACTATCAACATAAATGCATTTAGTATTACCTGCGTAGCGTAATTAACCAAGCAGATCACAAGAATCACGATGTTTTTCACGTTGTAAAGGAGCAATGGATGACAAAGCCAGTGAATCGAGGCCTCAGACCCACTCGATTCAGCAGACCGAGTACCGAGACGAGTATCGAGTCGATTTCCGACTGAAAACATTCAACGATCGCAAAAATGGCGCATCCGATCGGTTTTGACGTATTTTCCGACTCAAAGCAGTCGATTACTCGGAATCGACACTTCCGCGATAACCCCCCTGGGTTCTTGTCCCAGTTATGTCGCTATTTTTCACACTTGTTTTTCCATGGGACATGGAGCTTAGGATATAACCAGTTACCAAGCTGATGACGTTACTACATCAACATCTTACTGAATTAACAATCCGAAGACTGTACATTTGCAGCTCTCCAGGCATTCTCAAACCCGCTACATATCTTATCAATATCTTTCGTGTAATTTGAGGTTGTAGTACACCGATTGTTGCACTTCCCCATACACAAATGCCATATCTTAGCAATGGTTTACCTAAGCTGTGTATAATATTTTTTAACTCTTCAAAGGGAGCATATCTTTTAGATGATACAATTGCTATGCTGCTTTTTTTAGCTTAATATTGAACGTCTAACATGAATATCACACTTAAATCTTTCGTCATCCTTACGTCATCGTTAATAATAATAGTAATCACTTCTTCATCTGCCGAGTTTTACTCTAATGAGATCACTCTTGCAATTTAGCTTTCAAAGACGATTGCAAATAGCCATGCCCTAAGCAGGATTCGAACCCGCGACCTCGGCCGGCCTCTACGCCACCGAGGCCGACGTGTATTGGAATATTAGCAATATAATGGAATAGCGTCAATTTACATACAATATACATGAGAATTAGCAACTTCTCTACAACGATCAGGTAGTAGACCACACATGTTAATAGTATAGAAAAGGAAGGAAGCAAAAGAGAAACGTTTCTTAACGACCACGTCGGTGGTCTGAGCGATGTCAATGCGACGACTGCCAATTTTGACAAAGCGGAGGATTCGTATAACAGAAGACGGTGCCGTTGGACGTCCGTCCAGAACTGTTATACGTAGGGCGTCGACATCTCCGCGGAGGTAAAGTTATGAAAATTACACCGCTCTTGACATTAAAGAGACATAATGACATTTGCAATTGAGATCGAAGGAAAAGCAGCAACGGGACGGGAAATATAAACAAACTCGAACGGCATGGAATACAATGAACCTTGTTATCATCCGAAGGTGGCGTTCCCCAACGTGGGAGGGACAAAGAGGAAGGGTTAACTGCGTTTAAAATTCCGCGGAAAAGGAATTAAAGAATGGATGTTCGAGATGTGGGAAGGCGCGTTGGAATTGGAAACGATGATGAGGTTAACGTAACGACTCCAGACTCCAGATTTGAATGTAATCGCGCGAAAGTGAGGGTTGAGGACTTAATGATCTACTAATGGCAGTTCTAAGGAATTCAAATTGGTGAGTGTATTATTCAATAATAGATGTTTGCATTCAAATGAGAACTCGATGTAAAATTAAAAAAGAACGGTTATTTTTCAAGGATCAGTGTAGGTAAATATTTAACATGCATAGACATTTGGCTTGAAACACAAGGATAAATGGACGTGAAATTTTTCGACATGACTGGGGCTCGAACCCAAGTCTTCCACTTTCCTAATATATTTTCTAACCAAACCAAATGAAGGTTGGCGGGGAATTGGTGAAGTCAGTAAGATATGCAGTCGATAAAGGTATTGTGTGAGAGTCTAAAAGGGGTTTGCAAATGCTAGTAAATGTACTAAACGATAAAGCAAGGCAATTTGGAATGAAAATAAACGTAATAAAAACTTTAAAAAATGCGATTCGCCAAATGAAAGAAAGTTCGGTCTCGATGAAGGAATCGGGAAAATATTGGTAAAATCCTTGGTGTGAAATGTGTTGATGCATGGGAGTGAAACGTGAACCTTACAAGAGGAGAACAACAAAAGATTAGAAGTCTTTGACTGGTAGGAATGGAAAGGGTAAGTTAGGGGTTCTAGAAAACGAACTCCAAAGTACACACAAAGTACAAAGTGTACTAGAGATGGTTGGGGAAGAGAGGGTTTTAATTGATGGAATCAAACGTCGACAGAGGAAATGGGTGGATCGAATAGTGAGAGGAGGGTGACTGCTGAAGAACGTAATCGAGGTTAGAATGCAAGGGAAAAGACAGAGGGGAAGACAAAGGCAAAAGATGTTAGATGACTAAAAGGGTGGGGTAAGTTATCAAGAAGCGAAAGAAATGGCGCACGAACCTACAGAAATATGGAGTTTTTTGATGCATGGGTGTGAAACATGGACCTTACGAAAGGAGGACATCAAAAGATAAGAGGACTTCCAGATGTGGGTATGGCATAGAATGGAAAGGGTAAACATACGTATGTACAGATAGGAATAATAATATACATACTTAAATTAATTTATAAGAAAAAATTGTTCCATTTTCATCTAAATAGTTAAATGATAATATATAGCGTACTGAGTACTCACGTACATTCGAGTAAAATTATATGATTTGTGAATGCACAGGTATTGTCATTATCGCACAGTAGTCACTGTTTTGACCAGCCCGCTAATATTACCACCTGACTTTGAACGACTTCGTTCTGAATGAGTAAAGATAAAAGAATAAAATGAACTTCTCCGACATTTAAACCATTGCTTGAGGACAAGGGTTGCCATTCGTTTGACGGTGAATAATCCCTTGAAAATATAAATTGCATCTTTGTTGAACCCGAAAAAAACGCTCCATTGATACTTTGAGATGCGAGTCACACCGGTAAGTCTTAATTCACAGTAATGAGAACCGAACGCTTGCGGTGGACTCGAAACCGATTCCGTCCTTCAAGTAAACAAATTGTTCCGTTGCATTCAGCGCCTCTAATCGCGGACAATCTGGATGGATGCAATCAACACTTCCGAGGATGAAAATTTATCACTTTTCACGTGCGCGAATTCTCTCGGGAAATTGCTTAATTTATAAACTCAAGGCTGTGACACTAGCGATCCATGGTTCGTTGCACACGAGCTCTGAGAGCAATCTCGGAGTTTTAAATATGAGGATTCATGGTAACTCGGCAAGGTCTTTTATCTGGAACAGCGCAGCTTTGTAACAATGGAAGAGAATAAATTGCTAATATGAAAGGAAAAAAATAGCGAGAAGTAAAATGCAGGAACGGATGAATGCTCTGGAAGTGACGTTTGCTGGAGTACTGTTCATGAAACTCACGTTTTTCAAAGCATTGAAAATTCTGTCTATCTTAGGNTTTCTTTGAATTAATGTCCCTATTCTTCGTATATCTGATTTTGTCGTCTGTAGTAATTTAGGTTTTTCTTTACCAAAGTTGCAACGTAATATACCTCAGAGGCCGAGAGAGATTGCTCTCAGTCCTAGAATACATTTCAACTGATATAAGTTTTAATAGAAACGATTGCGAATGAATACTTTGTGAAATTATTTCTGTGACATCTATTTAACCCTAATCTAAGTTTAAAAAAATGTCGCTGAAGATGTTTAAAAAAACCATAATGATTTGAATCCAATTATCGGAATATTATGTCCGTTATCAAATACATGAAAAAGGTAATATGAATTTTAAAGGAATCTATCAAGACTTTATCAAGGAAACGTAATGCTATTTTGATTTATATATCAAAATAAAACAACGAAAGATATCACTGAAACGATGAGAGTATTTATTACAATACGTGTACACGTATTGTAATAAATACTCTCATCGTTATGAAGTTCCACCAGATCTCCCTGGACTGTATTCATTTTATGTCACTGAAACAGAAAAATGTCGCTAAAAGAAGGAAAAAATTGCTGGAACTAGCGACAAAAACGCTGGATTGGCATCTGTGACTGAAAGCCGAACGAGCCAAACGCATTTTATTCGGAGAATTTCCTAATATTTTCTAAACCTGCTAACAGTTGAGGTAATTTCGCACGTATGAGCTTCCTCCGGAAATCGAACCCGAGACCGTTTTCACCAAATTCAAACGCGCTACCAATTTGGCCTTAGATGAAAATTTATATTCGTGAACGTTGCTCGATTAACTCCTAAAAGTGGGGTATATGAACCACCGTGATGAAGAGAAGGGTAGGAGAACCCATGAAAAGTAGACGGATATAATCACTTAAGAGCAAATTGAAGCGCATAAAAGAAAAGACGTAAGAGAATAATATTAAAAGGTTGTAGAGTAATCCTAGGCCAATTTTCTTGCTTTCTATAATTTTTCACTAGTCATGCTTAAATACATGTATCCTTTTTTTATTAATAAATAGGTACATTGAAACGGCTTTGTAATGGAACGTTGGAATTGGAGGTAAAATGCATACCTAAGAAAGGAGAGCATGGAAAGAATGGAGGCCTTCGAGATGTGGGTGTGGCGTAAAATAGTAAAAGTAATTTTGCAGAAAAAAGAACATGGAAGTGCTTGTAACAGTGAAATAAAAGCGGATTTAAAATGAATGAAAGCGCCACAGAGGATATTGGTTGGCCAATTATTAAGAGAAGAGGGATTGATAAAGAATATTAGTGAAAGTAGGATACAAAAGGAATTGTATAAGGGAGGAAATAGGTGAAATGTGTCGGATGATATACAAGGTGAGATAAGCTAGCAAGGAACGTGTTAATTGGGTTTAGTAGGGACGTAATTCAGGGCAGAAGACCTACTGTAATGTAGAGGACTTAGGTGGGATAAGAATCTTAATAAAAAACCGCTAGCAATAGTAGTATTGGAGATGCAGTATAAGGATATGAAGTTGAAAATTATACAGAGTAATCGCAATCGGAAAGTAGGAGATTCATTTTTGAGTCCCAGTCCCGCCGACTTTTTTCGCATTCGCTTATCTTTGCGTATTAGAGGTAGTCTGCAAAACGAGATTTCGAATTCTCACTGAAAATGAAAGAATACTCTTATACTTAGACCATCAGAGATTCACCGCGATTCAGGCACAGATAACGGACGAGTACGCATAAGAAAAAATCAAGAATCAGGACTAATACATCTAGAAAATACTCTTAACCGATGAATTCTTGTAATATACTGACATGTTTTATTTTATATTTCTTAGTTATTACTGAAATAAAATACTTATATATGTTACTATAAGAATATCCAACCATGTATTTGTAAACATTTTTAAGTAATGTAAAAATCTATATACTGTCATAATGTTTAATTTTATCTCGTAACTTTTATCGTATTCTTTAAACGTTTAACTTGCAAACTTTAACGGATAACTTTATAATATATTACTTTTAATGTAACAAAACTAGACGAAGTATTGCTTGGTATGTTTCGTTATACATGTAATGTATTGACAACGAAAGGTCTTTGAACGAATGCCAGGCAATTATTATTATTGTTTTATACCTCTCCAGCGTTGCTACCTGGCCAGAGGCTCAAATCGCAACGTATTTACAAATAAATAAATGGTTCAGAAAAATTCCTTTATACAGGAAAGGAAGTATAAGATGCAAAAAGCTATAGATATGACTTAGAATATTTGTTACTACGAGTGTAAAAAAGTCAAAAAGCGGAAATAAAGCATTATAATAAAACATGGAGGAAGAATTCCTACATAAAAGTGAATTCTTAGCATTTATCATAATTTATACAATGTAAAAATAGTAGATTGATGATATTTTAGAGAAACCCTGGGTTCAATAGTCTGCAAATGGTAGAAGATTGAGAGGCAGAATTCATGAAGAAATTGAAATATTATCAGAAATTGTGGAAAAGAAGATTGATATACCTTTGGAATTAACGCAGAATAGAAAAGGTAGCAACCAATATTTCTTCTCAAAGAAAACTATGAAGAGAAACGCAAGTTTGATTAAACTTACGGCATCTGGATGTCAAACATCCACCAGTCAACTATTTAGTCTTGCACTGCAAAGCTTTTGAAGTAAAAGAGGTAAACACCCTTAACCTCGAGTACACAGTTAACGACAAGAAAATTGAATGAGGAAGTAAATTTTGCACGCTCGACGGAGACCGGGATGTAGAATAGAATCAACGGCCAAAGCACTTGCAAACCTTTGGAAATTTCTCGCCTCAAGAATCGGATCTTGTTAAGTCGACGTTTCTTTGAATTAATGTCCCTATTCTTCGTATATCTGATTTTGTCGTCTGTAGTAATTTAGGTTTTTCTTTACCAAAGTTGCCACGTAATATACCTCAGAGGCCGAGAGAGATTGCTCTCAGTCCTAGAATACATTTCAACTGATATAAGTTTTAATAGAAACGATTGCGAATGAATACTTTGTGAAATTATTTCTGTGACATCTATTTAACCCTAATCTAAGTTGTAATAAATTGATGCGTGCGTATTAATTAGGCAAAGGCTTCGAAAAAAAATTAGCAAAAAAGATTAGGAAAAATCCTTGCTTTCACCACCATCGGCTAAAGATTGAGAAGGAATTTAAATCAAAACTTCTGAGTGGAATATTCTCTGTATGCTACTGGTGGCTGGACAATCTGGGCCCTTGTAAGGAAACGTGCTGCAGTGTTCGAGGGATGGTGATGGATGTAAATGACGACAATGTGATGGGTTTAAATGATGATGAATGCGAAAATAGGGAAGAGCGGGAGTAAGAATTAAATTATGGAAAATGACGAAGACAATAAGCCATATATCATAGGTAGGGCATATTATAAGACAGTGACAGATTGACAAGGACGATAATTGAAGGGTACCATATAAAACAGAACTGCAAAGGCAGAGCAAGACATCAAAGCGTTCGGAGAACACAAAAGGATATTAGTAGTCCGAGTTACCTTGCCTTTTGATAAAGAAGCGGTCCCAAAAAACGGTACGGTTGAGAACTGCTGCAAACCAATCGGTAAAGGCAAAGTGAATACAAAGAGTGAAGAGAGCCACAAATTACTGAAACGTCGGAGGACGCCATTGCGCTCTGATCCCGGAACAGCAGCTGATTCTGAGTAACTTTCCGTGACGTTTTCGATTGAAATTTTCTGTGGCATATCTGGACCTCAACCCCAACTTTTTCATTTGCGTAACCTCTCTTCTTCCATTATAAACTTCCACATAAATGTATTCACTTTTGCATTACCGATTCTCTTTCTGTAGAACCAGTAGTTACTTTTTTCACGTCAAAAGCTGTGTTTGCAAACAGTCAAAGTTTATTTGAAGACGTCGGCGTCGCGTGACATTAAAATGAAATTGATGCGCGTGGAAACGAATTCTCAAAAACTGCATGCACGGAAATTTTGAAGTGTACTACAATGTATGCTGTATTATTTTCTATTATCTCCTATTTATTTCTGCTATTTTCTACGCCTGTTTTATATCATTATTTCGTATGAATGATCTTAAGTGTAAACTGGAAGTTTTTATGAAGATTTTTGAAAGGAATATTTCGATAGGTTCAATTCTAAAATGGATCAAATTCCTTAGGAATGAAGACAGTTTACTCTCGTATTCATAACCTTTCCATGACGTATAATCCATAGAATCTCCATATGGTTTAAGAGGCAACTTCTCTGATGTTATTGGTTGATATTTTGCGGGCAAAGCTCTACGCGATAAATATTAATGCTCATACTTTTTTTCATACAATTCATCTATTAAATGTTTATATATTTTATTATAATATATTTTAAGATTAATAAGAAAAATTTCCTTTTTCTTGTATTTATGGATAATTATAATGTAATGACAATAACATAAACTTTGAATCCCCTTTCGCATCGATAGTTTTTAATGGATTAAAATACATGCTGAATTGTTTCATGGATGTTTAAAATTGCCCTTAAAATTCCTTTATATCCCATTTTTATAACCTTAATATGCAGTTAAGAAATGCATCGTACGCAGTACATACATATGCTCATACTTTGAACGCATTTTGCTATTGACCAGCGGTATTGCTAAACGAACAACTCAAATCAACTCTGCTAATCCGTTATTGTAGAAAAGTTAAGTTTTCCGTGTTAAATTCCTGGAAGTTTATAAACTTTCCTACAATATGTACAATTTCGTCTCTTAAAAATGAACCTCGGGGGGTGATTCGATTTGAAAAAGCAGTATCCGGAAAATGCCACCTCTGCAAGGTTATTAGTGGATGAAATTAGAGATTACTTTTCCACGGAGTGACATCCTATCGACTCTCGCGTAAAACATTGGCAATTACGTCAGTTGATTTTTTGCATTTGATTTTGCATAACTAACAATTCGAAATGAAAAAAGTTTGGAGAATCTACTTTTGCGCTCTCATTGGAATTTTGGGCTAAATGCGGTCAGTTTTTCCAACAAATACCTTCATAAATCATTTTTCGAACACGTGAACTTTTTTTATTTCCCGCGAAGCCAGATAATTTTAGAATTCCTGTCCTGATTTGATATTGAGTGATTTGATGTATTTCAGTCCGAAATTTGATGCACATTTCAATGAGGATAATTTGTTTTTTTTTAGAAATATTATATCTGGTTCGATTGAGTGTTTCCCTGCGATTTTTGATGGGAATAAATAATGAGCCAAATCTAGACTGACCTCTGAAAAGTATTAAATATTTGAAGCAACATTTTCATACATACAATACATCTCTAAAATCCATCTCCTTTTTTCTTCCCCACATAAAATAAACATATAATTGGGCGCACAAGAGAGAAAATTAATGAGCAATAATCTAATGAGCTTGGTTTCAAATAGAGCGAAGAGGTATTCGGTTCCAGATTCTAAGTAAACACCAAAAATTCACATTCCCGTTTCGTGAGTAATTAAATCGAAATTCTAAGTGCGTTTTAAAAGAATATAAAGGCGTCGCGTGACATTAAAATGAAACTGATGCGGGCGGAAACGAATTCTCAAAAACTGCACGCACCGAAATTTTGAAGTGTGTACCACAATGTATGTTGTATTATTTTCTATTATCTCCTATTTATTTGTGCTATTTTCTACGCCTGTTTTATATCATTATTTCATATTTTTATCGCTTCTTTTTTTAGTTTTTGTTTGTGCATTTAGTTATGGGTTTGTATTTTTGAATCAATATCCGCTAAATGTTCACCCCTTCTTTGAGGTTGCTTTCCGTAACGATTGTACTTATTCGTCAACCTGAATTTTAAGAGAGTTTTTGGATGCTTTTCTTTTAACTAGTTATTTTTAGAAAATAAGTCGGAGCCTCGAAATATCATTATTATTATAGAACACTTTATTCGGCGAAGTTAGGCCCACGTGGGCCTCTCTTACACCTAACCTCTGAAGGCATACATATCACATAGAATTTCAGAAATAAAAATTATTAAAAAATACAATAAAAAGTAAAGGAGAGGGTTGCGGGGAAAAAACTCCTCGGCTGAAGGCTTTCAGAGAAAAACCCACGGTGCGGGAAAACGCTCACAAAAGAAGGGGAGCGAAAAAAACCGCGAAGGCACAGAAATGTAATAATAAAATCATAAAATCAGGTGTAATATAAAAATGAATTAAAATGTCGGCATTTCCGTCCCGTCCTGTGATGGTGTTCCATGGAGAGTTCAACTACGGGTGAGGTTTTGTTCCTGAAAATAATGAAGAAGAAAAGTAGACGGAAAGAAAACGGTATATTGCGAATCGTCCTACGAAACTTTCGACTCACGAACTTTTTTCTTACTCCATTTCGAGCTCTGTATATGCACTTAATTTAGAAGCACGAACCTAAACAACCAAAAATACGTAACGGAAAACACGTACTTCGAAATGGAAGGAATTAAGTTCGTATTATGTACCACTGTATTAAAAAGATGCAATGTACTCCAAAGGTGTGCCGTTAGACGTGGAGAGTGTGCCGCGAAATTTTTCACGATAGTGTCGATGCGAAAATGTGAGTATTTGCGAAGTGTTTATAAATTTTTATGCGCCAAAAATGTGCGTGAATGTGAAAAAGTTAACCGTAGACCTATCGATGCCTGCAAATCTCAAAAGTTTTTAGATATTATAGATCATTCAGCTGGAGAGAGGTTGTAATTATTAGATGTACAGACTAAATAGCTTTATCGTAGTTTGAGTTTGGAATTATCGTGTTTCTGGTTCCTCGTTCGCTTGGATTTATGAGAGAATACACCATCAATATCTCCCGATAACCTCGCAAATATTGAAATTTTGAGAATAAGCATTCGAATTATGATTCCAAAATTTAACATTCGTCGTACACATCACTTCACATTAACAGTAAACGTTAAATGAAATTTTGGTGTGCCGCAAATCAAATTCCTAACCCCCAGTGTGCCGCGAAGTTTAGTTTAGTTTTTTATTCTCCATAAACAAAGTACATTGCAAGGATTCGTCAGATTTTAGACACACACATAACAAAAGAACAATAAACAAAAGAAGTAGTACAATAAATAGACAAGGCTTTTGTAATACAACTCATTTCTTATTTTCATCTGTGTATTCTAAGTACTCATTTATAGAGTAAAATGATCTTTCAATAAAAAACTGTTTGAGTTTTGTTTAAATAATTTTATATCCATAACATCTTTTATGGACTTTGGCAGTTTATTATATAATTTCACACCAGCATGAAAAGGTCCTTTGTTACCTTTACCTTTGTTACCAGCATGAAAAGGTCCTTTGTTCAGTCCTTTTTATTTTTACATGAATGTCATTTTCTGATCTAGTATGATGGCTATGAAAAGCTGAATTTACAGTCATAGAGTCCATGTTATTTTTAATGTTAAGTATCGTTTCAAACATATAAATTGAAGAAAGTGGCATGATTTTCAATTCCTTAATGTGGGTTCTACAAGAATCCCAGGATTTTAAGTTAACCATTGTCCTTAAAGCATGCTTCTGCACTTTAAAGGCATCAACAGAGGCACTGGAGGCACTCCAGAAAATAATTCCATAGCGTAACACATTATGAAAATTTGAGAAGTATGCACATTTTAACACTCTTAAACTTGTACTATTTCTCAAAAATCTTAACTGATAGATAACTTTGCTAAGTTTGCATACCAAGTTGTTTACATGCATTGACCATTAAAAAGATAATTCCACTGTGACGCCGAAGTAAAATAGTCCGGTAGACACTGAACTAGAGATAAGAGGAGACTCATCAGTCTCCGTCTTACCATAATAAAGTCATGTTATTGCTATCAACCTAAATAAAATATATTGCAAAATTTCCTAAGAGGTGGATATAATTAAAGTTCTTACTCGACATAGATTGGATCCGAATGTTGATTTTTGACTGCTGAACGCATCGGACGGGAATTCAGTACAGTCCTTCCCTCCAATGAAGAATACTCTCTACTTCCAAAGTAAACATCGACGTAGTTTTTACTATCATATTTCGATATGGACGCCTAGTTCACCACGAAAGCCAAACAAAAACGCGGAGAGGAAATCGTATTGCGTTTCTACTTCTCCCGCCACTTTTATTTACCGAAAGTCTCTTTCTCGTTCGCCAATATTTATAGTGCAGACACCCGGGTCGCAATTTTTCATCGAATTTCCTTCGCCGAGACAGTCATTAAAGAAATCGGAAACCTTTTGTCCATTATTTCGCGGATTATTTATTTTGCCCTCGTCCTTCGCCAGTGACGCCACCGAGGCATTTATCCTTTAGCTCCACGCCCTCCTCCACCTCTCTCACCTTCCTCTTTATTTTCTTTCCTTCTCAAACCCACCCATCTTTCTTAAGAGTCTACGGTTATATATCCTGTCTCGGTGGCGCCAGGCGTCAAAAAAAGGTCTGCCGTTCCTCCTTTTTTTCATTCCATTCTCTCATTCCCAAACGCTTTCATTCGCATTCCTCGGACTCCCCCGTCCTTCGCTTGAATTATTTCCCATTCTGGCACCTATGGCTGGGATGGTTTTTGCCATTATGTTCCGTGTGATATTTTTTGCTGGGGTTAACTGCAAGCATGACTTTTCCGACCATAGGTTAGCGAAAAGTGAGTTTCTTAGGTATAGAATTCGATATCTTTCTGGTCGCGGTTGCGGAGTGGTTAGCATGCTAGCGTTCCAATCCGAAAGTCCCGGCTTCAAAACCATGCTTGTCGCATTTCTTCAATTAGGGAATGGTTGTTTGCGTTATTATTATTCGAACTATTTTTAATCGTTTTTTCCCTCGAGCATAAAGTTCTACAATTCACCTTTAAGGTTTTCATTATACGCAATATTTTGATCGAATCACGTATAAAAATAACGTAAACTGACTGCTATAATTGAAAGAGGAAATTATAATTTTTTATGAGTATATTGTTCATAACCATTATTCTCATTGAGTAAAATGAGTAACTATTTCCATTACTTACGGTATGAACCAAGAACCGGAACAGAATAAGTTACGGTTTCAATTTAGACTTGAAAATTTCAAGTTCTCGGTCTGCTTTTGTGATTTCATTCCGGGAAAATATCGGTTTTCTTCAGTTTCGGATTGCGTCTCGGTTCCGATTCGACATCCTGGTCGAATTCGATTTCGGTGAATTTTTTTTCAGATTTGACGAACTTTCCGTTTACCCTTCGAGGTTAGATTCTCCCGCGGTTAGAATTATCAACGTAAATACTTACATACCGTAAGTAGTGCTCTACTTTTCGGTAGGTACATGTACCTTGAAACTCAGCAACTAAAGCCCTTCCATTTATTACCAGGAAACTGGCCCAGCTCATTGCATCATTTACCAGCTTTTGTCTTTTCTTTCCTTCAGTCATTTTCCTTCATTTCACTTTCTATTCCTTTCTGTAAAAATTCCTTCCATCTCAGTATTATACTATTCCATTTATTCTATGTACATCCGTTTTATATCTTACCTCTATACCAGGGGTGGGGAACCAGCGACATGTGATCTTTCCCTACGTTCACTGCAGCCTATTATTCATTTCTTAAAACAAAGTATGAAATAAAAATGAATTGTAGTCTCTTTGAGTTAACTCAGACATTATTCGATTGCTTGTACATGGTAGTGATAATCATCCTTTCCCGTACAGATTTATTAATTATAATACTAATAATTGCATTCCTCTTCCGTCCAAATAAAAGTGCGAATTTCTTTTACAAAGAATATAATTACACCAAAGATGATTAATCACATGATTAATGGTTACCGACTCTACATAATATTCAATGAAAAAAAAAGTCTGTTGCGTATTTATAACTGCTCTCAAATTTAGATCCAGAATTAACTTTAGAGGAAAACCTTCGAATTATTGTATTGGGAATTTTGCGTGAATTTAGTCTGTGAATGCGGTAAGAATTCCATCGAAAAGGCAATATGAAGCCTGTAACGTAAATTATAAATTTTATTTATTCCACTATTCATTTGATGAGTATTATTTGCTGATAGGATTTAGATATATTTTACGATTGGGGACCTCAAGAAAAATCTAATTTCGGCTAAGGAAGTTATTGAAAGGAAGGAAGTGAATCACCTTCGTTACCGTGGTGCCACGGTATATTTGTACAATAGTTGCTTAAGAGGTTAAAGTGAATCTAGAGGTGTCTTACGTTGCGTTCTAGTTGAACCAACTAGATTTAACAGAAAGAACCCGAACATACATGGTATAAAGAGGTTCCATGGTGTAATGGTTAGCACTCTGGACTCTGAATCCAGCGATCCGAGTTCAAATCTCGGTGGGACCTACATTTTTTTCTTATTTTCAATATAATCTTATGTAACCATACACATGAAATAGCTGTAAAATGTTAATATCTAAAAAATAGAATTAATGTGGATAGTGCGGAAAACTCTCTTGTATTCGGGTAGGGATTTTGTGAATGGTGATGGGGCTATCATACAGATTAAGTACCACTCTAGTCATTGTTGACCTTAAAATAACTAGGATTTTTTTTTAAATCACAAGATGCTTTCGAGATTACTTATTCGGACTACGCTTATAAAATTTTTAGATAGTTTTATATAATTGTATAAACTGGGGATGGATAAGAAAGCTGTTTGACGTCGCTTGTAAGTAATTCCATAGAGGCAGAAAATGAATGCATTCCAAAATGCAGATGGGAGAGGCATTTCGATAGAGAGAGCTTACTCATAATTCAAACTTAATCGTTACATGTGACCTGGCATTATGAAGTGTTCATGGACCGAATCGATTCCCCACATTTAAAATATCAGGAAATTCGATACTTCGTTCCCAGCCAATTAAGAATGCTGATTCTGCTAGAAATAGATAAGCAAATAGGCATACTTAGAATTATAAATGGCTATTGAATGCAAAAACATTAGCTGTAATCGTAATTATATACAGGAAATCAGGGATGTTTATAAATCTCTAGGCGTTCCTACTATTTGAAACTTGAGGTCTTATACTACTATTATCAATAACAATTTCCATAATAATATTTCTTCTGTAGAAGAAAATCAGATTTTCATGATGTGGACAGGCGTAGAAAAACACACACTCCGAAGCCCACTGTAAAACTATTATGGTACAAACAATTGAAGTGCTGTGGTAATTTGCCAGATGGACTGCATAAACTGCAAAGCATCTCAAAAGTGAATTTGAGAAAAAAAGATGAGAATTTTAAGTTCTCTTGTTGTATATATTTCATGAATTTACATAATTTGGCCCTTTTTTGTGAACGTGTTACGTTTTTTTCGATGTTGTGCAGTGAATTAATGAATTAATTTTCAGAATAAACGAAACTCCCCCTCTGAGCCAATATGATGTTTCCCTTCATGTCGACTTCGAAAGACTCAAACGAATTTATATTAAAAATAGCGTTTAATAAAGTTACATTTTAAAAAAGTATTTCATCCAGTAATTTTCCTAACATTCGTCTATCCTTCACTCTACTTGGAAGTAACAGAAGTCACAAAATCCAGAAAACCACCAAAAACGGGAAAGTTGAGCCTAACGCGCGTTTCGCACTCCCAGAGTGCATCTTCAGAGGCGTAATAGTGACTGGAAGTGACTACTTGGAAGTGATTTATTTCAGAGGCATACCTTAACACGTTCACTGCGGATCACTCCAACGTTGGAGTGATAAATGCATTGGAAATGGATGTATCCGCAGTGAACGTGTTAAGGAAAAACTATTTTCGTCTTACTGGAGGCTCGAGAGTAGGAGTCCTTGGAAGAATGTAGGATAGACATTTAATTTAATAAAATGAATAAAATAAATAAAAAAACATGTTGTTTGATTAAATTTAGCGAAACAAAGTTTACGGTTGACACGGAATTTTTAGACCTCCATAATTCTTCAGTCACTTCCCAAATGAAAGAGGGATGAACGCAATCACATATAGTCTTCAAGATTAATTCTCTCCGTAAAACATCCACAGGAGCAATACACATATGAAATAGTTTTATCGTACAGTGTTTACACCCTTACCAACCATTGGGACGCGTCGGCTTGAAGGAAATAGGGTTGGCACTTCACCCAGAATTAGACATTTACAGATAAAATTTCTTCCCTCCCACTTGGGCGTCGAGAGGCTATAATCTACAGTAGCTTACACTGATTCCTTCGTCTGATTGAAGGTCGTAACAGCGTATATTTGTTTCACATGTATCCCGTAAATACACATATAGATATCGGGTAATACTTTGGGCGCGAAGTGAAACGAATGGAACAAACGTCAATGTATGTAACATCAGTATTGTGTCATATTTCTTGGTTGGATAAGATCGAAATAAAATCACCTATGCTTTACTCTAAATAACTATTAGAACGTTTCTCAACTTTCCTCAATATTTCGGTATTAAATAAAAGTTTCACAATGATTTTTTATTCCTTAAATATAGCGGTTCAGAGCGGCACACAGCATTTTATTATGATGATCTTGCATATAATTAAATCTTGTAATTAGATCTTATATTATGCACACGTTTTTAAGGATTCAGACAAATGCAGACAAGAACCTTGTATAACGTTGTAGGAAGGTACAGTTGAATGTAACACTACAGTTAATGTTACATTCAACTGTAATGTTAATGTTAATTTCATCCAGTAATTTTCCTAACATTCGTCTATCACTCACTCTACTTGGAAGTGATTTATTTCAAAGGCATACCTTACATTACAGTTAATGTTACATTATTACTTGATATTTCCCGTCTTTTTTATGTTTATATATTTCATTTATATTACATTTAAATGCATATCATTCTATAGCAATAGATTTACTTAGGTAAAACATAATTATACGAAAATTATACATAACAGAAATCCCATAAGAGTACACCAAACCTGTCGCTTGCGATAAACATAACAACATATCTGGTAATAAACAGACGGAATGCACAGGTACAGAGCAGCGCCGTCCTATGGGTGCAAGGGGTGCATCGCACCCGGGCGGCGGCATCTTAAGGGTGGCATCAGAAGCTTAGCCACAATTATTATTACAATATCATAATTTGTCGTTTTCTGTGCGATACATTTCCCATTCATCCCATCAAGAACCATTTCCATTCATCGATGAGCCAAGAGAGTTAGAAATATTTGGCTCTCATCGGCATAGAAATTTGTGATAGACCTGTTTTTGATAATATTGTACAAGAAATCGCAGTTATGAGGTCTCGCAATGTACATTTTTTGACTTAAATGTTATGCCGCATTAATTATTGGCCTCGATTCCCTTAATACACGATTATTTACGTTGCAACACGATTTTCATTAGAAACGTTCATATTTGGTTGCGAAAAATAGATTTCTTACCTGTCGTTTAAGTTACGCGCATTGCGATGATAATGTTACTCGAAAGTAATATGACCTATTAAGCTAACTCATAATGACAATTTACTATGTCAGCATACGGAGCATGGATGATTAATTGTTGCTGATGTTTGGTGACCGATGTAAGCTGGGAAACGAATTCATAAAACACTGGTTTTTCATACTGAGAAAATGAGTTTTACCTGCATATCAGGAAAGGATACGGAATAAGGGACGGCAAATTATTGTTGCACCCGGGTGGCAGATAGGCTGAGCACGGCTTTGTACGTGTATTCGATATGCTTGGCAACGAGAAAATCTCTCCCGGAGTCTCCTTGCATAAGCTGGAAATGTCCCGTTATGAGCAATTAGATCGGTGACAGCCCTTGTTATGGATTTAGATGTAGATATGAAAAAAAAATCCTACAATAGCCTAGCAACGTCAGAGAAGAGGGTGACAAAACCTGCTCTTGATACATTTTCCGAGAGACATTTATGACGAAGCACTAAAAAAATCCAGCTCGGGACACTTTTCCTCTCGAGCGATGCATTCATAAAAAAGTCAGGCGAAGATCAATAACGTAAGCGTGATCTAAGGAATCGGGAATGTGAATAAACTCCGTTCTTCGACTCCAGTATCTTCCACGAAGAATCTTATTTTCGAGGCATTAATTTCGGCGTGGGTCGACGTCCTGGGCAAAGGGTGGGGTTCTATAAAATGTAGATTTATGTATATTTTCGCTTCGAGTGGAACAGACGTGGGGAAAATAGCGTAGACGAATTTTTTCCGCGTCGTCGACACCCATAAGAAAATCCCGGATAATAAAATGAGTGGCTGAGAAATCTGCGTCGGAATTTTTACGAGGAGTGTTTTCTCGCCGTCGATGATGAGGTATTAAGATAATCAGCGCGAAACGAGGGAAAGATGAACGGATAAAGTAGCTGACTCTTCTCTCCCGCCGTCTCCGTTTCGGAAAGGGAGGAATATCCCCGTTTTTATGACGGGCGATCCACTTGTTGGATTTGCCAAGAGGATAATTTTTGGATGCGGCCGCTGCTTTGTCAACCCTGATGTACTGGATTTTCCGACGGCGGCTGACAATGAGAGGTGGTTGGTAGTTGACTGACGAAAGGCGCACATATGATGGTAATATGTCAGGTATATAAAGATAGATAGTTTTAAAGGTATAATAGGGATATAAATTAGGTGATGGTTCGTTGAGATTGGAGCGTCGATACACGAAATTTATTTGTAATGAAGAAAATTTCCTAAATGGTCGTGCCTTAGTCCCTGCAGTTTGCCTCTGCCAATTGATCGCAACTGCAAATGCTAAAATCTCACAATATTTCCTCCTCTTCAAGTAGTTTATCTATAATCCTTACTATTAACAATTGGAGCTAAATGTAGACAAATGTTCAGTAGTTAACGTCTTCGAAAGAAAACCTATTATTAAAGATTATTCGTACGGTGTCTGTGGGATAAATGTATTAACAGTAGAATCGGTGAAATATTAAAGCGTAGGTAACTCTCACGAATAACTTAACATTAAATGCCCACATCCATAATATATGCGGAAAAGCACTTATGAAACTCGGCTTCGTTAAGAAAATAGTCTGTCGGAAGGAAGAAAAGGTTGGCGAGCGATGTTATTTTACGTTAGTTAGACCTCATCTTGAGTATGCGTGTAGTGTATGGGACCCTGTTGATAAGTGTTGTATTAGGGAATTAGAAAAGGTGCAGCGAAAGACGATATGTTTTTTGAAGAATTGCTACGATAAATCAGTGAGCGTTACTCAGATGCTTCAGGACGGAAGATGGGAACCTTTAGGAGTTAGAAGATTTAAACAAAGGATTAATTTACCGGATTTATTAAGAGAAAGCTGCGTTCAGAGATTATGTAGCCGATATAATGCGTCTACCATGTTACATAGGCCGTTCCGAAACTGCGAGAAAGATCTGGGAAATAGATGCTAGAACAAATCGATTTAAGAACTCATTTTTTCCGCGAACGGTACGCGAAACAAATCGATTAGGGAAATAGTCATGGTGCATGCACCCCCTGCCACACGCCGAAAGGCGGCTTGCAGAGTACTTACATAGACCATTGAATTTAAATTGGCCTACATTCCCTGCGCATTCTGATGAGAAAATGCATTAGCTCGGATTTGACAATTGTCTTCATCGTCAAGGGGATCTGAAGATAAAGGGGTTTATACGAAATAAAGCACGAAAATGTCACAAATATTTCGTGCATTTTATCAATTTTTTGCAATTTTTGAGAATAAACCTAAGTTTCATGACCAAAGCAATGACCCTTATTCAATTTTCCTTCTTTTGGTAGTAGTGCTAAAAGAGCTTCGACAGCTACGGTCATTTCGCACGTAGTCCGGGAATTGAACCCTCCCACTTTCACCGAAGGCGTTACGCACACGGCCATCCGGAGGCTCATTCTTTTGGTGTATTTATCGATTTCCTATGACTGCTCTTCCTAATTTAATTTTTCGAAATAAATAAACACTACAAGCAATAAAGATAAACTTAACGAGCATTTCTTATGGAAGAGCTTTCACTCGTCTGAAGTCGAACTGGGGACAGTTGGGTAAATAAAAATTAGGCTATACTCTTCGCAGGGAAAGCATTTAGCTATGTTTATATACATCCAAACATAGGATTTTACTAGGCGAAAATCGAGACTATTGATTGGCGGTTGAAGTCCCATCCTCCATATAACCTGTACATACATAAAGAATATAAAGATGAATACAGATGTACGCAATATTAAAAACCAGTAAAAATAGAGATATTGAAAATTAAGTGATAAAAATACAAATATTAAACACAGATATAAAAAATGCAAAAAAAATAAAACAATTAAGAATATAATTATTAAAATAAACAAGTATAGAAGANATATTTGGAAAGTTCTGCAACGTCTGGTTACAAATGAAATAATATATACAACTTTTACTTTTCCACAAATATATTTTGGTTAGCAACCAAAGGTTTAGAACTTGCAGTTCATCGTCAGGCTTAGGAATGCAAAAGAAGAAGTGAAACATAGGGATATAAGGGACCACAAATCGGGGAAAGGGAAATAAACCTGACGATGAACTGAAAGTTCGAAACCATTGGTTGTTAACCAAAATATATTTGTGGAAAAGTACAAGTTGTACTTATTATTTCATTTGTAATGGAATTCCACCATATCTCGCTAGAGATTTTAACGCCTAGTTCTCAAGTTTTGGTGGCACGTACACATATATACATCCTTTTTTATAGGTATAGTAGACTATTGTTTCACCGCTGCAGTAGGAGACTTAATCTGGTGGATGCGAAATGAATATATTTTACAATTCATTTAAGATGAGTCAGTTAAAAAGCGCACCTGTGCATGTGCCCATTTTTTTGCTAGTAAATTAAGGAAAAAATACAGCATAAAAAACTTCAATGACATGATTGAAATAAATCATTATATGCTATGTATTTGAACAAATAGTACATAATTCACATACAGCATAAAAAACTTCAATGACATGATTGAAATAAATCATTATATGCTATGTATTTGAACAAATAGTACATAATTCACATACAGCATAAAAAACTTCAATGACATGATTGAAATAAATCATTATATGCTATGTATTTGAACAAATAGTACATAATTCACAATAGTGCATCATAGTGTACACAATAAAAATACATCAATTTTCTACTTTTCAAAATGGGTTACAGTAAGATTTTTATCATTCTAAGTTCTAAAAATTCGTATAATTGACAATTTAAAATTTGTCATATATACTATTCTATATTTAAAATTTAATATTTTTAAGATTTTCAACATACAGGACGCGCATAAAATTATAAGAGAAAAATTGAGGGCACCATATTGACCGAAAAATACGAAAATTAATTTGAGGTGTTATTAATTATCCATAAGTAGTATCCACAGTAGATCCAATATATCCTTAATCCATAAGCTCTACTGCTGGTTTGATCCTCTAATTCTCAAACATAAGAAAATTAACTTGACGTAATTCCAATTCAAAAACAGTAAATGTTAAAATACAATCGTAGTATAATCCACACTTGTACTAGTGTTGTATTTTATATTTTTACTATTTTTTTCTCAAATATTAACCACTAAAAGTTTTGCTAAGGGATTGGGAGATACAAGCGAGTGTACCCGGGACCGCTTTCGCCGAAGTCGAACGCGTTGCCCACTTGGCTATCCGGGAGCAATTTGACGTTTACTTAAGAAGAAAATATATTATTCATTCATGTCATACTTAAGAGTAATGTATTTTTACTTGAAATACGTGTTGGTTACATCAAATTGAGCTTTTCAAAGTAAAATTCTAATCCTAAATTGCTGAAAGGTGAGCGAAAATATATAAATGGATACCCAATAATCGACAGCTAATAGGCGAGTTAATGCCTCCACGGGGCGGTGATACAACTGAAACCGTGCAATGCAAAACATCTAATTTCAATAAAAATACTAGGTTGAAAAAAGATATAGTGAAAAATATACTAGGTTGTTCAATACGTTTTGTCATTCGATAAGAGATGGCGCAGTTAGGTTCGTTATATACTATATAATAGCAGAACTGAGGCGAAATTAATCGCCGGTTGGTTCATAGTGTTCGTCGGTCGACTTATGCAGTGAGTATCGACGACACATAGAAATGCAAATGGTAGTCGCAGTAGTAATCCTGATGATAATTGGCCCTTAAAACAACTCTTTGTCGCAGAGTTGAAAGGACAGACGCGATCAAGTCTGAGATGCGAGCTGCAAATGGCCGAGGAACGCTGAATATGAAAATTTCGCTCGAAGAGCAAAAGGAAAAGCAAACGGCGAAGAGTTTAGAGTTTCGACGCCCTCGGAAATGTGAGTGCGCTGCTGTCGTCTTGCCAACCATTATGATTATTATCTCGCACGAGACTTTTTACTCTCGGTCGTATAAGATACTGGCGAAACGTCGACACCTACAAATATGGCGTGAAGCCACGAGTGCAAACATGTAAGCTAGAAATATATTTTCACTCTCTTTCAACCGCTGCTATAATGACAATAGCATTTATCGCTGATTCCAGCGTAGATAAAAGAAATACAGGGGGATTAAACCTGGTCGTTTAAGTCTTTTTATGAGAAGTACATTTTCAAATTCGAATGCATGACTTCTAATCTAAAAATCTCAAAGTTTTTCTCGAGTACTAATAGGATTGCGTTAATATTGATAAAATATTAATCTTACTAACAGACCCGACTTTTCCGTTTCCCGCTAAAATGTCATTGAAATTATTGGAGGTCCAAATACCAAACTGTGAGGTACCACTCTTAGTAGAGCAAAAAGGACTTTAAATAAATCAATTAAATGACGTTTTTATTCGGGATAAATCTGCTCTAAGAAGTTTCCTTTTGCATTTAATCTATGGTTAATATTAATTTATTTCAATGGCAAATCTATTATAACTTTGGTACGTTTAAATAATTCTCAGAGTTTGTGGATATAAGCAACCTTATGGAAGGTAACGGAATACATTCTGAGTAGGAAATCACGCTCTAAAAAGGAGTTTCAAAAAACCTTCATAAACTAATAACAATTCAAAACAGATGCCCCTCGAAGCAATTTAGAAGTTGTAACACATGACACAATGAAAATGGAAAGAGTAAAACGAAGAAATGTGTTTTCGATACAATGAATTTTCGAAACGAAAAATTAGGAAAATTACAACTCGCATCCTTTAAAAGAGATTTTGGCGCCTAAGGAGTTCACTTCACAAGCTCCGCTATATGAAATCACTGAGCTACAAATCATCGTATTCGCCTCGTTTACTTACATTAGAACGAAATTCCCGAATTTCTTAATAGGAATGAATACTATTTACGGAAACAGCCACGAAAAAATCATTCGTTCATCCTAATGAATTTTCACTCATTTCTTCCCACATCAGGAAGCCAACTCATTTTCAGTGCAATAAATAATAAAAAAGTGCAGGGAGGTTAAATCTGGTTACTTAAGACTTCTTATGAGAATCTAATCCATGAATTTTAATATAAACCCTTTCTAAATCATCCGATCAGTAGCATATAAATTAAAATAAGTTATTATATTAGTGGTAACCCCTTTAAATTAATAGGAAGGGATGTGTGGGTTTCATATCTTCCAGGATTTAGAAAGCTAATATATTTATGAATAGATTTGATTCATCATCTCCGTACTCAACCGAAATTGCAGAAAGTGAAAGTGAAGAAATAGAATCACTACAATGAGGATTTAATGAAAGGTGAATTTCTTTGCACTATGAAGTCATGCAACTAATCCCACAGGGGTAACAAGTGTGAAAAATAGCGACATGACTGGTATTCGAACCCAGGTCTCCCACTTTCCGGGCAGGTATTCTAACCACTGAACTACCATGCCGCGTCTCGTCTACACTGTGAAGGGAATGCTTTGTGAGCAAGGCGGGCAGCCTCTAACTTAGTGGCACGAACATTTGAGATTTCCGTATTTAGTTCGAGGAAATGCCGTGGAGGGTGGAAGGTGGTGGAAGGGCGATGGTTCGAACGACTTACAGTAGCACCGAAGCTCTTTCGATCAGTTTGCTGCGGAATGCGCTGGACATGTTGCTCGAATTACACGATTACGGAAATCGTGTGAAACTTACGTACTTGGAAAGTGCCTGGATTATAAGATAAAGGATTAAGCTAAAATTCTGTACAAGAAGATTTTTGCAACTCTTCTTATTGCCGAGTATCCTTACAACGAAAGGCATCGATTTTAATACATGTTCTCTAATTTTTTTCTTCATTATGATCCTAACGGAGTATATATGCAAGCGTAGCAACATCTTTCAAGCATCGAATGGTGAAAACAGAAAATCTTCTATCGATATGCATGCAATCATGGCGATGTTATTGCCAACGGATATTCAGGCCTTGTATCGACTGCCCTTAAGGTGTTTTGGAAAATTTCAGGTTCGATTCCTAGTCGTGGCAGACTTTCTTTATTTCCGTTCATCCTTGTGCATTCCGTTCAGTTTATGTCTATGTTACAGAAGAATTCTCTTTCCACGTATACAAGATAATTCACCTTCTTCTTCGTTCAGTTTAACACAATCATGAAATTCCTAGAGCAAATACGTACGGCATGGAAATTGCACCAGAATAAAATGTAATTTAACTCGCCCGGTATTAATTTTACGAAAATAAAGAAGTTTCCAGCGTGACTTCAATCCCGAAGCAATTTAATTCCTATCCTGGAATCAGATTTACCGGAAGGTCGACCAATTCGCATTCACTTCGAATAGAAGTTCAGTCGTCACATACGCAAGTATTTACAAATACGGTTGTGTACATTCTCACACGCTCCTGATTACACATTCGCGAAAACAACGAAACAAAGCACGTGTTCTGTTTCAGTGGCCTTGCGGGAGACAAAATAAAAAGACTCTGCCGATCTGTCGGCTGATTTGGGAGTTTTATTGATGACGGGGTTTAACGGGAACTTCGAGAGCAATACTGCACTTTCGTTGGTTTCTATTAGCCTTAAAATATGTTCAAACTCCAATAGTTTGATAATTTGTATGCAGAAAAACAACTCTAATATTAGAAAATCCTATTCACGAGTTACAGTAAAACTCGGATAAGAGGCTTTTCAGAGGACCAAGCGAAAAGGTATAACGCGGGATAACGTTTATGACTTCTAATACGTTTTACGTAATATTCTTTAGTTTGCTTGTTATACCACAGATTAGCTGAAGATTGAATACAGTAAAAGCTGCCCAAAGTGACCATGTCACTCCTGATGACCATGTCAAGTGCCTCGGACAGGTGGTTACTGTAGCAAGATTATTGGAGAGTTTACCTTACTTAAAGACATTTTAAAAATGCTCTAAAATAATTTTTTATTTGCAAAAATATTTAAGTTAAGAAGACGAAGACAAGAAAACAGACTAAAATTTAAAACTGGAATGGAATAAAAAAACAACCTGGTGAATCAGCATTCACAAAGAGGGAGATTTTATTTTTTATACTTTTATTAATCCATCTAATGCTAATTTATTTTATATTAGCATGTTTTTACTAATGGAGTCGGCAATAACAACAAACTTTAAGAAAAACCCTTTTTTTATTTATTACCCTTTAAACTTTTATGTAAGTACAAACTTTTAGAATTTAAATTTTTTAGAAACGCACTTAATGTTAAATGTGTTGTTTTAAACTGGTTAGTTCAAAGATGGTATATTTCATTCATAGTTCCCCATGAAGGTGACCACTGGTCACAATAAGGGAGTGGTCACTGCGCGAAAATTACTACCAGTAATTCACATTCCTTCGGCGGGAAAAAACTGGCCACATTAAGCAGATGGTCACAATAGAAGGATTGTGATACTGAAAAGTTCTACTGTATCTAGACAGCAATTGAAATATTCCTGCGTATTTCTTGTAACCTTCTCGTAATATTTTTTAAAGAATGGTCAGCTTTTCGGGCAAAAAGCGAGCCTTCCTTCGCTACTTCATTTTGGTAAATTTTCACTCCACATCGGAGCAATTTTTACATGGTAGACAATTACGGAAGAAGAACGAACTTTTTAACAGCAGTGGTGAAAGGCAGTAGCAATGACTCTCCAAGACGTGGTCTTAAGCCGACGACTGACTGTAATTGTGAAAGTCAAATTGCTTTTATTACAAAAACGTACCTAATAATCTAAAGAAGAAGAATTTGTATTTTTTATTAACCGTTTGTCGTTGCGAAAACGTATTTAATAATGAATAGCTCCTTCTTGGATACATTTAGAAACATTATTTGCCATATGGCTATGAAAATCAGTACGATCATTACTCGATATTAAAGAAACTCTGTTTTTATTGTATTTTAATTACAATAACATATTTACTAATGAATGGCAACTTTTTGGATACATCTTCAAATATAATATTCCATTTGGCTATAATTACCGGCACGATCATTACTTAAAATTAAACAAGCTCCGCTTTTATTTCTAATATTTGATAAACTGCGAAACTCAATGAAGAATATGAAAACTTAGCTTCAATTAAGGCGAGTTTAAATGGCAGTCCTGGAATTGCCTGCAGAAATCCGAGCTAGCGAACCGGAATGAGCTATTAATCCTTATGAATGAATAATGAGGGCATTAATGATTCCCTCTATGTGAGAACAATCAGCCATTCCCAGGAAGTCCCGCTAAATTACAGGACGAATCGTAAATAATCCCACGTGGCATTTTTGTGTAAGTTATGGATGAAACTCTGCAGGTTATCTTTCCCGACCCCGTTTTTTTAATTTATCGGTACGGGCTCCGTAATTTCCTCGTTGTTTAACAAGTAATGGATGCACTATTAGGCGAATAAATTAAGTTATGACGCATGGTCTTGTTGCTCAATAAAAACTTTGATCTTCTACGATCTTGGGTCGTTTGCTTTTTGTTTCGAGTTCTCCCATATTAAGTGCTTCCCAAACTTTTCCTTCCAATCGAGCGTAATATCTTTAAACTTTTCGGTTGACGGCCTCACACTTTTGTTAATTTTTCCAAAAATTCAGAGGAAAATGCTAGATATAGAAGCCCTTTAATATGTCTACAATGACATCCCATGATACAGTAATAAATTTCGGAAAATTAAAGGCATTGATACTACAAAATACTAGCTGTATAGTATAATGAAATACCTTGACGATAACGACGAAATAAATAACGACGGTGACGCTTGGTGAACGACGGCCGTAGTTAACGACGTACTTGGTTAACGACGAGTGGCTATGGTCAAAAAATGTCTCGGGTGACGACGCAGGTTTTGATTTACGCCGCCTTCTGGTGAAGATTGACGATTAAATACGTCTTTTAATACAGTTTATTTAATTATGATGATTATTTTGTTGTTAATATAATGGAATAAATCATCTGTGCCATATTTTAATGACGTCTAAAAGATTTCTATCTGCATATTTGATACGCAGTATGGTTGTGAAAATTTTATTTATTTATTTGATGTTAAAACGTTACAATTTGGTCGAAGGACCAGGTGGCATTGGTTAAGGGGAAGTAAGAAAGATAATAATGAGATTTGTCCGGCATTCGCCCGTAGAAGGAAGTAAATTACGCCTTGGATAACGACGGTTTTGGTTAACGACGACAATAATGAAACGGATTACCGTCGTTAACCGAGGCGCCACTGTACCGGTAAATCCAAAACTCGAAAATAAAAATTGAGTTATTTCATATTAATTTGATGGGCACACGATAAAATGAATAATGTGACAACTGAGACCCCGAAGGAATTATTAACTCAACGAAAACGGACATTCATTTGCATCACAACATTCAGATCGCGTAGATCACCACACGTTATTTCCCGAATATGTCGGTGGGATATGCAAACATAGAACACAAACTGAAGGTAGAAAACAACGACCCAGAAAACTGCATAATTAAGATCACGAAGAAAGAATAGAGGTATGAATCCATAAGGTAATGCGAGCTCTAAATACGAAAGTTTCACACAAATGCTGATTCCAATCACTGAACTTTTCAACTTTCGCAGATAAGTGTCTCTCATTATGGTAGAAAAAAGTAATTAACCAGAAATAAATAACGTTACAAATAACAGTTTCTGGTCGGAATCTCTCATTCACTTCCGTAAACTTTTGTTGATACTCTCTTTTAAAATAAGCTTGTTAACCGGGGATTGGGGATCCTGAATGATGTTAGGATCCTTAAAGTTGTCGTTTGGTGCTGAAAAACGTGTTCTCGCAGTTGTCTCGAGTCTACCTTGTAGTAGCAGTATTGTTAAAAGTGCTTTGACAGCTTAGGTCATTTCGCACGTAGGCCCCCACCGGGAATCGAACCCGGGACCGCTTTCAATAAACTCGAACGCGTTGCTCACTTGGCTATCGTATGACATCGTTCGTTCCTTATGAGTCTACTTCCCACATAACTCAGAACGACGAGGAAGTAAACAAATTCGACTTCAACAATGACCTTCGTCGCTAAGACGATGTAATTTAAAACACCGGAATCTTTACGATATCCCGGTATATTTCATCATAGTGTGCGTCATTTGGACTCAAAATCAAAAATCGACGATAAGAGTAAGAATCTTCATCACATTTCCTTTTTTATGACACGCGTCTCAAGTTATTCCCTCTTACTTAAGTCAGCAAAGGCGATAAATCTTGCAAAATGAACTTAATATGTTTTTCTAATGGGAAGCTTCGGTTCGACTGAAGTCGAACCAAAGACCATTGGATACATGGATAGAAGCCAATTATCTGAGCAGAGATAAAAGGATTTTAAGTTCGAACTATTTAATGCAATTTTTAGTTTGAAAACTACGACTTTTGGCACTCGAATTTATTTGGCACCCGTATAAAAACTTATCGCTTTGTATTTAGGAGGAAGAAGCTGGAACATGATTCGTGGTGGCCTCACAGGGCTTTAGGTCCAAAACTAACGTAGAGATGGCAGCACATGTTCCCCGCGTTAATAAATGAAAACGGCTAACCTCGACTCCACCAACCTTATCCATATTATATGCTACTAATAAATTACGGCTTATTAAAATAAAAAGAGTTGGGTTCTTTGAGGGTCGACGGATTTCATTCAATATCACAGGTTACATCTGTTACAATTTCCACATCGAGGGCAACACGACACTAGTCCCTTAAATATATTATATGCAACTCAATTAAGAAATAAGGACGAATATGCTCCAGTTTGACCTAACTTTTCCTAGTTTCTGAATAAAACGAGGAAACTAGGAAAAGTTAGGTCAAACTGGAGCGTATTCGTCCTTATTTTTTGACAAAGAATGTATTGTTGACTGTGTCATTGAGGGCCGTTTGCCGCAGCAGTCAAGGTTCCCTTGTCAGTCGGAAACTTTCTTGAGCACCACAGTCCATATAAGAGCACCTGATTTAGCGGGGCAATACAAAGAACTCCAATACTCACCTCCAAATAACTTCATAGACTAACTGACATGACATTTCTGATTCTTGTAATTAATAACGCTGTCTACGTATACTGATATGCTATATCTTGCCAAGAGCATAAAAATTTCTTACCTTAGTCGATCTCGTAACTTATTAACTTAAGTTCGTGAGTCGAGGTTCCACTGAATTCCAGATAACATTAGAGTCGGAAAGAAAATGGAGGGATGTCCATAAAATGCGGGGTGAGGTGAGACTGAGCGACTGATTTCCTAATGTGCTTGAGTTAGGCGATGGGCAGTATCGAAGTCGTCTGCACGAGCGTAGGTTAAACTGGTAGCTGATTTAAGGTCAATAGGTTTTGGGAAGAAGAAGAGGGGGATTACAGATCAAGGCGAATCAGAAAGGCTTCAGAAGGCTAGAGGATCAAGATATTTACTTTTTGAGTTTTCTTTTACCTTTTTAATGGTGTAATTGGAATGTATAGACTACCAATTTGGTGACTTTAAATATTTTCTTATTCCTCCAGGTTCGGGGTGTGTAGTTCCAGTTTTGTATATTTATCTTATGTGGAAATCACCAAGTGTTTTTCTCTTAGTTCAGAGAATAGAAATTTAGATCTCTAGTAATTGCATTAAATAATTCTAAGTATCCTCTGAACTGACGGATCCTTCTTATCTAGGAAAAAACGATCACGAGTACAAAGTACTTGCTTATACAAAAAAAATGTCGGTAAATTTTAATTTGTAAATAGATTAAGAGGAGGTTATTAAGGTTGGCTAAGTTGGAAATTTTTCAATCACTTTTGCAAAAATATTAGACACCGAAGTTAAATCATAGAATGATATAATTTTTTGAGGGGTACAGTGCGCTTATCAATAGTAACGGATCATCGATTGCACCCCATATATACGAAACAACCTCAGCTATCGGACTATTTTTATACAGCAAAATGCACCTGGCTGCTGGGTTAAATAATGATAACATATACCTTGATGTTATTGGAACTACTACATAAGGATATTTCTGTACTTGGATATGTACATTAGTGTGAAATTTGAAGATTGAACGAAATTGATGTATGGATGGGTATAAATTAAATTTTGGGTGATGTGAATGAATAATGAGGGCATT